>CM039600.1:23553954-23733404 GCA_022457205.1 Saccharum spontaneum | reverse complement strand
ATGTAACATATGACCTGTTATGTTGGACCACTACGATCTTGGCTTGTATGTTGGTTGGTTTGAAATCCCTCGGGATTTTATTGGACTACCGGAGTTATAAGAGCTTAAGTACGGGAATTTAATTGCTCCGGCGATTGTTTTTGTACTTTTGTTCTTATAATTTGGGCGGTTCCGTGACAGCTGGTATCGGAGCAAGGTTCAACACTAAACATGTCATATGTGTATTGAAAACAAAGGTTTTTGTTTGCAAAACTCAGTTTTTGACAACTTATAGCTACTGCATATATAGGTTTGTTCAAATCTGAATTTTAAATCTAAGTATGCCAGTGGTCATTTCCTTTATGCCCAATTAAGGACCCTTAGGTGGCTTAATTAAGTACTAACTTGGGGGTTTTAAATTTTTTTTTTGCATCTACGCCCAAGCCAAGGTATGTATGAGTGACAACTTGACCGCACTGTTACCCTGTGGTCGAATGGTAGAGGTAACCTTCATATATGAAATAGCCATATATGTCGCTAGAGTTACATTCTTGCAACGTCGCACCTACGCCAAGGTAAGTGTGAGCTGGGAGAGCATGACCGTTCAACCATCGGTCTAGGGGAGAGTTAGCTATGGTTACTAACATAATTACATGTTTAACCATGTACTTATGAAAGTACTTAATTGTGGATACATTTGTTGGGTAGCTTTGATACCGAAGTATATGCATCTGGGGATGTATGTATGGAGAGTATTTAGTTTACTACTTTCATTGTGTGCTATATTGGGAATTGTTGGGCTGCAATGAAATTTTCTGCAGGTACGCTAACCACGAATGCGTAAGTTGAATATAGTTGACGACTAGCTATATATCGAGAGAATGCGTGTTATGCCACCTACATAGAACGTGATTGCCACCTTAGGCTGGCAATCTTGTGAGGACGAATAGGACGAAGCATGCATCGTCATGATTGTTGCTTTGTGCATATAACTATGCTCCTCCCACCTTTGTCCTAATAAATAAGTAACTTGTGATTGATGTGTATGCACTAAGTTGATTACTTTAGCATGCTTTTGTTTTAGCTAAACTTGTAGTTAGCTCTTGTTGAAAAATGCTTGTTAGGTGTGAACCTTATGCTTAGTATTGGATGCTTAAGCTAACCTAACTAATAATCTCAAGTGTCTGCTTAAAACTGTGATGCTGTGTAGATGCTTGTTATCTAGGAAGTGTCATAGTTGTCACCTCTTTTGTCCTCGGTGAGCATATGAGTGTTGAAGATGCTTTATCCTAGAACAACACTCACGTTACGTAATCGCATGGTCATCGTCTCTAATTAGATTCTTCCGTAGGAGCCAGAGCCTTAGACGTGGTTGCTAGCCCTTGAATGTTTTTGTATCCATGCCTTGCTTGAACCGTAGGCCCTAGCGTAGTCCCCTTATATGTTTGCTTAGGTCTTGGACGTCCGCTACCTTTTGGAGAATGCACTTGTTCCATTGACCAACCCAGTTAAGTCCTAACGAACGTCGATCTTGACCACAGTGGTTGCTTGCCAAGTTTTGGAGACCCTACCCAATTCCATGTTGGACCTCCCGATTGTCTCTCCTACAGATGATCCGAGCAACGCTAATCTCTCGTCGTCTGATCTAGAAATCTTTGCTTGCGAAATCAGGTGGCTATCTTATCAACCCAATCTCTGATCGGTGTACCATTTTGTTCTAGAAGTCTGCTAAAGTCCATCTCAACTTCTAACGTCTCTCAACATTATTAATCTTGATCTCATGTTGTTGTCCAACGTGACCGAGAACCCTTGCTCAGTTGTCTTCGGCAATTAAGCTATGTTCCCTTGCGCTGTGTTTTAATCCTCGGATCGCCTCCGTGTTGACTCTAAACCTTGTAACTACCCTTGCTTGCTACTCCTCCCTTGTCTGGTACTTGTTCTTACCACCCAATCGGTGCCACTTGAAATTCCACTTTGTTTGTGCGTTTAATAATGGTGTTACGATTAGCATTCTATGGTGCCGCGACGAAACCGAGAGCCTCCTGTGGGCGCGCACACAAGGTTGTGCTGCTCGGCACGCGCTGGTATCAGGGTTGCTAGTCATGATCCATTATGAAATGACAGCCGATGTGTGATTTCTCGTGACCATTTTCCTTGGTTATCTCCCTATATCTTATCTGAAGATTCATATCTTAGACCTTATGTAGTAGATATCCCTTGAAGTTGCTAAGAAGATGACCTTTGAAGAACAGTCACCGGCATAAGCATTGACAAACTGCAAGAGATGGTAGACAAGTGTCTCTCCCGAAGTGTCCTTGTACAACGTCGATCATCGATTGAGCAATGTATGTCATCCTTGTTGAATCGAATGGGCACCTAACACTAAATGATTGGACAAGTTATCCATTGGAAAGGAACCGATCGTTACATGGTGCATATGACCTAACTATCAAAGTCTTGATCCTTGTGTAGATGACAGTCATACAGATGAAATCAACTCTCTTTGGTGTGACTCCTTATCTGTAGACTTCGATGCCGACCACTTGTTTGTGCTTCGACTGTAATTATTGTGGTGGTCAAGAGTAAAGGTTGGAACTTTGAGAATTGAGAGATAACTGATTAGTTACCAGCAAGAAGGTTAATCTCCAGCCAAGTAACGATTCTTGATAGCTGTGATAGTTATGTCTCGACGAACAATAGTAAGCAAAGAAGCCATGAAGCCGGTCAGCAATGCAGGTGTTGCATCTTCTCCAAATGCGCTATCAAGTTAATTCCATCTTGGACAACCATGTATATAGTGCAAGATGTTGTATTAGCCATGTGAAGGACTAGAGAAAGCATGTCCATAGTTCCGATCTGCATCATTGTGCCCCTAAGTACCACGAACAGTTTTGGTTCAAGGTTCTATTGGATGAAATACCAGAAAATATTCAGAAATGGTTCCTTATCTACGTAGGGATGCCCTCCATGTGGAATGATGCTTTGTGCTCTGTGAAAACAGCCCACAAGTCCAATGCTTGTGCATCGTCAAGATTGGTGACTAAATTAACGGTTGAACTTGTTCCCTGAGAAACATGTCCGGAAGACTATAGCCTCCATCCTCAGCTAGAGAAAGGCTTCTGCTACTATGAGAAAGATCAGAGAGTGCAAAACACACACCTCAACATGTGAAGCAAAAGAAAAGGAAGAACATGAAATCTGTCCAGAATTTTGTGGCACTACATCGGTTATCTTCAAGTCAACGGCTAGTGACTCAACCGAAGTTGGATTGACCCCAAACTTGGTAACCTCATTCCTTGCTCGGGACCCTTCAATGTCTTAAGTTGGTATGAGTATTGGTTGAGTAAAACATAGGATTTGAGAGATGTCTTGTCAGCTTGGTCTGATGCCATTTCAGAACAGAGCTATTTTGGTAGAAATTCAGGACCGACAAAGTCAGCTATCACTTTCACTGTTTCCTCAATAGACTCAGATAATACGGTGTTGGCATCAGAGAAAGAGAACTGCACACGTGGAGCAATATGTAGTTTTCCATCAGTTGGCATCTAAGTGAGTGAATAGTCTATGACCGGTATAGACCTTGTCTATTGGTTAGACGGTTTCTGATAGCCTCAAAGAATGATTATCTCGTATATGGATCCAACCCTTATCGAAAGTGTACATGTTATGCCACTAGAAAAGTAAATGCTACGAGTAATTAGCCCATGCTTGTAGTACTCTCCGTGCACCGTGAACAAAGTACCGTATTGTCTTGGATTCCTTCCAAAGTAACAATGCTTCATGGAAGTCAGTGAAGAAAATTCGCCAGACAAAAGTTTCTACATAGAGCGAGTATCAGAAAGTGTCTTGCCCAATTAGCCTCTCTGCTACTTGAAGCTAAGTAGCCTGATGCGCTTGCAGATGTTGGAATTGGATAACATATTTCTCTTCCCTTGAAAAGTCCTTCGCACCGAATCTCGGGACGCGATTCTTTTAAGGGGGGAGGGCTGTAACACCCGAGGTGTTTGCCACCAGTTAAGCAGTGGGTTTGAGCTTAAACATGATAGGTTAAGTGGAGATGAGGATGTCAAGGTCAACCTATGGACAGGAGCCCCAACCTAAAGTTGGATGATACATCATTGCTTTACATATAGGCCATCTTCAAAGATATATGTTTGGATGGTGTTATTGCCATATCTTCATGTGTCTCACCTTGATACCTATCTATATTGGTCACTGGAAAAGTTTCGTGAAGTTTGGAATCAAAAAGTCACATAAAATGATAAGTTATATGCTTGTTTGGTTTATAACTGAAACATGTTTCGGAAACAATGAAACATTGCTTTGTACTAATGCAAGTGATGGCCATGAGTGTTTGTAAACACCTTAGGAGTACTTAATTAGTCTTTTGGAACATTTCTTATGTTGGGTGGTTATGCTAATTAAGCACCCAAGTGCTATTTTCCAAGTTGATTAGTGGAGTGATCCAAACTGATCCTTCTGAATCTCCAACTTAGGGTTTGAATCTGTGAAAGTCAACTATAACAAAGTTGTGGCAAATTTTCTAAGCTCCAACTTTGTCAATTGGCTCATCTCATGATTTAGCCTCTAAGTCCCTCAAAAGTACCATTTTCTGTTCTGCTGGAATTCCAATGTTTCCTCAAAGCAGATTCTGTTCTTGCTCGTTATCTCCCAAACTATGCTGATCTGGTCTTAGCTCATATAAGAAAAGTTGTAGAGAATTTCCTGAGCTACAAGTTTGTCAATTGGCACTTTGGCTAATTCGGCATAGTTCATGAGCTACAAGGTTTGGAAGTTCCTGCTGTTCTGGGAGCCCAGAAATTTTAGCTAAGTCTGATATTGCAGTGTGATTCATGGTTGGCACGTCGCGTTCTCGTGTTTTTGCTAAACAACTCAAGTTGAGCCAAAAACAAAAGTTGGAGTTTACACCTTGGTGAAGAGCATACAAAAAGTTGGATTCAGTTTGAAGAAGTTTTGACCACCGAAAGTGAGTTTCCGTGACTGTCGTCAAGGTGTTGACACTGCAGTTTTGGCAACCAGTTAACCGCTAATCCATTGCTCTAATGGCCGTGGCCCCTTAACGAAAGTTGTAGAGCATCGTGTGGGCTTCAACTTTTGTTTTTAGCCCATGGTCTAATTCGGCCCAGAGCAAGCCCGAATCGTCGCCCCACCTTGCTCTCCTCAGCGCCCACCACGTGCTCGATGTTATGCCGTCGTGGCGTTCATGCACAGCGCCGCGTGCTCCCACCTCCGCCACGCGCCCTGCCGTCTCTGCCGACGCTGCTGCCTTAATTGGAGCGCCCGAGCCCTCTCTCTCGGTCTCCCTCCCTTGCTCTCGCACTCCCGCTCGCCCTTGCCGCACGCAGAGCGCGGAGCCGCCATGGACGGCCGGCCAAGCTCGCTGCCGCCCGTGTCCTCGCCGCTCCAGGCCCCCACGGCCGCAGCCACGTGCACCACCGCCTTCACCTCGTCGTGCTACACCTCGCGCGCACGCTTGCCCAAGTCGAAAGCCGCCGGAGCCCTGCAGCCAGGCGAGCCGCCGCCGGTGAGCCGCTGCTCCGCGTGGCCCCGCCTCCTCGGGCCACCTCAAGGCGAGCCAAGGCCACTTGTGGGTGCGCGCGAGCCCCCTCATGCTCCCCCACCACTCCATTGCCTCCGACGAGCTTTCTCCGGCCGCAACAGCAAGCTCCGGCCATCCTCCTCTGTTCATTCGCGACCAGGGACCTCGAGGAAGAATTCGACTAAAGGGAGGGGTGTAACTGCACTGTCATAGACTCATGTGAATAGTGCGCGAGGACTGATTTGTAATTATTTTTGCAGGAACTTTGGAAAATCATAGTAAATTGTAGAAAAATCGTAAAATAGCAAATGAGGACTTTTTGGAATCCTTATGAAATTCTCTATGCAGTAGATCTATAATATTGCATGTTTTAGTTTAAAGTTTTCTCTGTAAAAATGGATTTGTGCAGCTAGGTTTTCATTGCTAGTTGTATTTGTCATTTTTATAACTATAGATCTAGGGCTCCAAATGAAGTGAAATTTTTGTGGCATGCTACTCATATGATGATTGATGTGTGGTAAAAATTTCATGAATTTAGGTTGTCATTTGAGTGAGTTATTAGTGTATCTTGCTCTCACATGAATTCTTGTAATAGCAACTTGTCTTTTTCATAGAGATTGATATACATGTCCAAATGAGTTGAAATTTATACAGTAGACTATTGGGTGTATATAAGAGCTACTGTAATTTTTATAGATTTTATTATGGACTTTTGATATATGTTTATTATTTCACCTTGCTATTTAAATAAATTAAGAAATGCATTAAAAGAAATTATTTAATGATGAGCACTATGCTTTTTGGTGATCATTTAATATGCAATTTATGATGGTTACATTGCTTGTGGCCAAATGTATGTTTGGAATGTAAGTTAATATTTATTCTTGCAATTGATGCTTTCCTGGACAGTTTCTGGGACTTTGGTAATTGCACCATGAAAATGATGTTTTCTGAGAAACATGTTTATAACAAAGTTGTAGATAACTCATTAATCTAGCTTGTGTTAAATTTTGGTGGCATTTGGCCTTATAGTTTGTGAGTAATGACTGTTTCAAGTTGGGTTCCAGAAATAGTTGTTTTCTGGAATCTCTGGACCAGGTTCTGTAATTATGCATGTTTGACTTGGTTAACTTGAGAATCATGCTAAGATGATTAAAGATGAATTATGGACAATTTCATAAGCTTTCCAGAATGTCTTGTTGCATGGCTATTGGATTTGTATAACTCCAGTTATGATCAAAACATGTAGATGTTAATTGCAGTCCAGAAATTGTCAGATGCTAATTATGGTTGTTTACTCCATGTGTTGCTAAGTGTGGCTTATACCCTTGATGTTGGTCAAGTTAAGATACTTGTGATCTTGTTAAGCTTGTGTTATGCTTGAAGTGCTTGGCCTCTTTAATTGGTTGTGTGATGTTAGTTAATTAGCTTTTGGTGTCTATGTCTTAATCATGTGTTTACATAAATGATTATGTGATGCATCTTGTGTTACCATTCATCATATTCATACGCATGCATCTTGCATCTCATTTAGGTTCGCTAGATGCACCACGCGAAGGACGTGATGTTCAAGCCAAACCTGAAGACGGTGTTTGGTGGACCTATCCCGAAGACGGCAGGACTAAACAAGTGTCGGGTTGGGAGATGCTCGCCAAGCGAGTATCATCTGTCAATCACTAACCCAGTGTTTGATCCCAGGCAAGCCCCGGAGCATTCTAAGCCTCCTACTTTACAAAAGCAATTGAGTATAGATATGCTATATATGTATTGTTGCATTAAGTTATAGGAGTTGATTGAAAACACTTGCTGCATATATATCCTTTTCCTTGTCCCGCAAATATGCCTGAAATCCTATTTTGGTTCGGGATCGAAAATATTGCTTAGCCCTGCTTAGACCGGTAGCAATCGGTGATTTCCTGTCACCGGCAACTATAGGTGGTTACTGGAAAACTTTAGCTATGGAATGGATGATATCCTGGAAATAACCAAGTGTTGATGAATAATTGGAGACCGGGCGGAATAAGTATGGGGCAACCAGACAGGGTTCTGGGGTGCTTGTAGTTTCCGCCTGTGTCGATTAAGGACCGTCCGTTGTTGGGCCTCGGGTCATGTTGAACGCATGCCTCACATTTAGCTGGCCGAATAAAGTACCTTTCGACCGCGAAGCCGGGAGATTATTCGGGCCGAGTGGATTGCCCGCAACGCACTGTACCGGAGCAGTAGTGGCATGAAACGGGGGCGCGATGATAAGGCCAAAGAGCAGTCGGGCGGCCCCCGGGTACATGTGGTTCCTGGCAAGCTCGCGACTTTACCTGAATGGTTGACTCGGTGACCAATACCTCACTTTAGCGGGTGAGTGAGGTTTGTGTGAGGAATAAATTACCAGCTGGTTAATAATCGATTCGAATCGCCATCGCTCCTGGATAGTGAGCACTTGACTCGAGTTACTGCATCGTAGTAATGATGATGGAACACAGATGGTTATGTGGATAATGTTGAAAATGCTAAACCTGAGATGGTAACCTTTGATGTTAATGGTTAATCAAGTGATTGCTTTAGCATAGGTGCTTACCTAGATTGAATAGGTTATAATAATTATGATGCAAAAGGACTTAATTTAGTTTATTCATGATAACTTATGCTTTTCGCAAATGAGTCAAGCTAGCCCACTGAAAGAAAGCCTTGCATACTCCTTGGTGTCATATTATTTCTGGTTTATGACGGGTAAGTCTAGCTGAGTACCTTCTCGTACTCAGGGTTTATTCCCACTTGTTGCAGGTTATGATATAACATAGCTACTGCAAGAATTGGAAGACTCCGGCTGTTGTGGCGGAGTGTGATCATGGGCATGATCCTTCTGAGCTATCTTATCTCTCATGCTTTTGTTGGAAATTGACTTTGGTACTGGCATGTATTTGAACTAAGGTGATATTAGTTTTCAAACTACTTTGCTTCCGCTACTTTTGAAATTGAGTTGTAATAACTCTACTGAACTCCGATATATGTTGAATTACTTATGAAATGGATGTAACATATGACCTGTTATGTTGGACCACTACGATCTTGGCTTGTATGTTGGTTGGTTTGAAATCCCTCGGGATTTTATTGGACTACCGGAGTTATAAGAGCTTAAGTACGGGAATTTAATTGCTCCGGCGATTGTTTTTGTACTTTTGTTCTTATAATTTGGGCGGTTCCGTGACAAGAACACATCCCAACCCTTGACGAGAAGCATCACAATAAATAGAAAACTTCTTACTCAAATCTGGCAAAACCAAAACAGGCGCTGTAGTCAACCTCTTCTTCAATTCCTCAAAACTAGCTTGACATTTATCAGACCACACAAACTTGGCATTCTTTTCTAACAGAGATGTCATAGGTTTAGCAAGTTTAGAAAATCCTTCAATGAACCGTCTGTAATATCCAGCTAAACCCAAGAAACTGCGAATCTCGCTAACATCGGTAGGTGGTTTCCAATTCAATACATCATTTACTTTACCTGGATCCACTGATATCCCTCCATTAGAAACAATATGACCAAGGAAAGAAACTTCCTTCAATCAAAACTCACATTTACTTCGCTTCGCATACAGTTTATGCTCTCTAAGCTTCTGCAATACCAACCTTAAATGTTCAGCATGCTCTACTTCTGTCTTGGAAAATACCAGTATATCATCAATAAACACTACCACAAACTTATCCAAATATTCCATGAACACCTTATTCATCATGTACATAAAGTATGCAGGTGCATTGGTCAATCCAAACGACATAACAGTATACTCATACAATCCATACCTTGTAGTAAAAGCTGTCTTTGGAATATCAGAGGCACGAATCTTCAATTGATGATAACCAGAACGTAAATCAATCTTAGAGAACACACAAGCACCTCTCAACTGATCAAACAAGTCATCAATCCTGGGCAAAGGGTACTTATTCTTGATAGTTACCTCATTTAGTGACCGATAATCAACACACATCCTCTGACCACCATCTTTCTTATCAACAAAAATAACTGGTGCTCCCCAAGGTGATGAACTAGGTCGAATAAAACCTTTATCTTGTAATTCTTTAATTTGTTTCTTAAGTTCTTCTAATTCATCTACTCCCATCCTATATGGTCGTTTGGCTATAGGTGCAGTTCCAGGTAGTAATTCAATAAGAAATTTAATGTCTCGGTCAGGCGGCATACCTGGCAATTCATCAGGGAAGACATCCGAAAATTCCTCAATTACTGAATTCTCCTTAATAGTATCTTCAAGCTGATTCACCACCGCGGTTGGTTGCTTCTGCATTGCTACATCCACATTGATTTTATCTCCATTAGGTGCAGTCACAACTACCACTTTCTGCTGACACTGAATCTCTGCCTGATTTTGCTTCATCCAGTCCATACCCAATATCACATCAATACCAGATGTCCTCAACACTATAGGAGTTATCTTAAACTCTACCCCCCTTAATACCATACTAATTGGAAGACAACGATTACTGGTTTGCATGGTACCTCCAGGTGAATTTACTAAGAGAGGTTCTTTCATAGCTAGCATGGGTATACTATGCATTTTAACAAAAATGTTGGATATAAATGTATGAGATGCTCCAGAGTCAAAAAGAACAGTTGCGGGAGTGGAATGTACATTGAACGTACCAATCATAACTTCTGGTGCATCATGTGCTATATCAGAAGACACGTGATTCACCCTTCCAGTACCAGATTGCCTCTGGTTGCTCTTCTGGCTCTGAGGAGTCTGTTGGTTCTGCTTCTCAGGACAATTATAAGACAAATGGCCCTCTTTACCACAGACAAAGCATCTAATAGGAGTGCTAGGAGTACTATTCTTCATGGGGGTAACATTGGGATTTCCAGTGCGAGGAGTCTGTTGCCCAGTCTGCTGATACTATTGACGCTGTGGATATGATGAACGCTGCTGCGACTAATTACTTTGCCAATTTTGGGACCACCTCTGATTCGGATTGCGATTCCACTGGCTAACCGGTCCCTGAAACTTCTGATGAAAACCATGCTGAGAATTTATGCGTTGACGGTTGTTGCTTCCCGAGCTTTGCACCTTCATCTTCCTCTTTCTATCCATCTCCCTACGCTCATTATCAAGCACAATAGCTTTATTTACCAGCTCTTGAAAACTAGCATAGTTGTTCCCCTTCAATTGCAAGCGAAGATCATAATAAATTCCCTTCAAGAAAAGACGCTGCTTGTTTGCATCTTCCCTCACTTCATTAGAAGCATAGCGAGCCAACTGGGTGAACCTGTCATGATATTCACTCACGCTCATCTGTCCCATCCTAAGGTTTCTGAATTCTTCCTGCTTCAGCTCAATTATGCCTTCAGGAATATGACGAGCTCAAAAATCTCTAACAAACTCATTCCAAGTGATAGGAGGAGCATTGTCAGGGCGTGCAGCCTGATACGACTCCCACCAAGTCTGAGCTGTCCCCTGTAACTGACCAGATGCATATAACACCTTTTTCATATCATTGCATTGAGCTATGTTCAGCTGTTTCTCCACTGCTCTCACCCAATCATCTGTTTCTAAAGGATTAGCAGCATGAGAAAACACTGGAGGGCGTCCCTTCAAAAATTCTCCACGCTTATCCCTTACTTGAACAGGTGGTGGTCCTCCTGCAGGGGGATTGTTCTGCATGTGCTGCATAAACATCTGCATCAGCTGATTCTGAGTTTGCATGAGTTCCTCCATAGTAATGGGTGGATTAGCACCTCCACGACCTCTGCCACGACCTCTGCCTGACATCTGTTTCCAAAACACAGAAGATAAAATTCAATACGACCCGAGATGATGTATTCAATAGATAAACAAAATCTGATTTTTCTGGGCGAACTCCAATTTCGGCAACTCAATAAAACTGTCTATCTCGAGCTACAGATGTCCAATTCAGATGATCTTTACATGGTTGGAAAGCTTATAACATTATCTACAACTTTTATTCACAACACTTTTTCTGATTCTGTCAATAAATTGGTCAAAAACTGAACTTAACCGAAACTGTTTCAGAATTCCAGACTGTGCAGTAACTCCAACTTGGAACAGGTATGTCTCTTAACTCATAATAGATATTAAAGTGAGTCTTATGGGATTGGGAAGATATAGAAGTCTAATTATTCCCAGTAAAATTTCTTAAATTTCTCATGAACAGATTTTGAGTTATTTCTAAAACATCCCAGACTGATCCAAAAATCAGCACAGGACAGACTAAGTTAACCTCATATTCAACTAATATATTTTGATCAAACTTAATATTCTTAACCATAGAACTTGTAGGCATGTCTACAAAACTCCAGCACACATTACAAAGATCCAAATCACACATTATCATAATAACAATCCATCAATCACACAATTGTTCACACCACAAACTGACCCTTAAAACAACCCAAACTTAAAATTAACTCGCAACTACTATCGTTCTTATTACATAGGGGTTTTTCCTATTTCCTAATTAAGCTTCTCATAAATCTTGGGACGACCTAACTCCGCCCTTAATTGGTCAATCTCCTTATAAGCTTGCTCCTTAAGTTTTTTTTCCTTCAACAACTCATCCTTCAAATCCACCTCATGGAGAGCCAATTCACGAGCTAATCCCACCGTAGCTTGTAAAGTCAAAGAGGAATCATCTGCAAGCGGCACGGTCCAAATACCCTTGTCATGAAGGAAACAAGGGAAATGCCGAAGTGCACCCTTTAACGTCTTGTCCAAGCGTAGACCATGGTAGTAAACAAATGCATTGAAAGCGACATCCTCCATGCTTGTCTCCATGGTTGCCCGGCTCACTCTGGTAATGAACTTTGACTCCACCTTAGGCTCCTTAGTGGTAGGATCCCTTTTCTTGACCCATAACTCCGTTTCCCAATAGGAATCCATCCATGGATGACTATACTCTGCAATGCGATACTCCAAAGTAGCTTCCCAGTCGTAGTAGTAGTTGTCCAAAGTTCTTGTCAACATATCATGGAAGAAAGCATCAGCCTTAGGAACCATGATATGAAACTTCGTAGTCCACCCCATAACTACATCCTCCATAGGTGTATCACCAACTCTTGATTCAGCATCAGATAGCTCCTGATCACCATCTTCATATGGCTCCTGGGGTTTGAAACGGGCAACGTACTGTGCAGCTGACAGACAGGGATGAGGAGGCATCTACAAGATTTAGACATAGATTAGATAGAATCAATGTATTTTCGCAATAGAATAAAGTAGAGGAAGCATAAAACTTTAGTAATTAACAAGGTAAAAAGAGGAAGCATGAATTAAGTGAAGTAAGGATGCTATCAACGACCATTCTAGCTAAGCTTGCGTCCTACAGTCAACACGGCTCCGATATCAATCTGTCACACCCATTTTTAAGGACAAAAATAGGATGTATAAAGTACTCATGTGCGCCCCAGGTCATGATCGCACACATAAGTTGACAAATTACATAGTATCATCACAGTGCTTATTACATAGCGAATAAATATTTAAGACATAGTCTTGAACGATAAATAATAATAACTAATAGTAATCTCCAGCGGAAACTCCACACAGGGACACGGTTGACTGGTTGACACCAAGACTAGTACTCATTACGATAATCTTCCTCATAATCTTCATCTGTTATGGTGGAAATAGCAAGAGTGAGTCCATGTCGAACTCAACAAATATAACACAGGGTTCATGAGGCTCAAAAGGCTAGACACTGTTTAACTGTGGTTAGCTTTTAACCATGTAATTAGCAATTGAATAGCATCAAGATAAACCGCTTCCCATTAAAGAACCAATGATCAATTGCAATAGTGATAACGAATAGCATTAACTTGAACATAATAATAGTCAACAATAATTAAACATAATATAGCAATGGTGATCATCTATCTATAAATGTTCCAAGGCCGCTCGTATCCGTGAGCACGGCTAGTATACCAGTTTTTAACTCTGCACAGAGGTGTACACTTTCACTGTGAGTCATGATTTCCAAATGAGTGGGGAGATCAAGCCCAAACACCCGAAAACCATATAAAGCCACTCAAGAGTTCGTCTAACAAGTTAGGGCCATTAGATTCACTCGGCAGGCAGATGTAGAACCCCCCTTCCCTGTGGCACAACAACCGCAGCCTATACACACTAGGCCAGGGGCTCGCACTACACCCAACGTGGCAAGCCTTTCTTACGCCATTTAAGGTAATCACTAACAAGCTAGAAAAGGTCTCTTGAACAACTAAAGCCAAAGCCATATAGCCCTCACAGCTGTACTGTATGTCCCGGATGATCACGTACAGATAAGTCCTTATGGAGAGTAACCAGAGCATCAAAAACAATACACATGCTCTAGCCCCCTTTTAACAATAATTAAATCATCTTAATGGTTGATTGCTTGATCCATTAATCATATTACAAGATCATTGTTCTTAGTTTAAGCACTAGCAATAGCTACCCATATGCATTCCCAAGGTTGACAAGGAATCACGACAACAAGCACTAAGTTATAATCTCTAAGGTTATCAAGGTAAGCACATGCATATGTATGATAATTTGATGTATAGGTAACAAGGATAGTCATGTGTTATACTTGCCTTGATCAAAGCTCTCCAAACAATACTGCTGACTTGGCTCAAAGTAATACTCCGAATCGTCCAAATACTGCTCACCTTCTATACTCGATCATCAATCAACATCATACATGCATCCAATCAAACATACACGAAGCAAACAAAGAGATATAATTAGAATAGTACACCAACAGTAACAAAACAGTAATAAAAGTTTATAAAACTCTTCTACACGTTTCTACGATCACACAGACGCAAAGATCACCAAAATCGGAGTTAAAACGTAAAAGTTATGAATTTTCTAAGATTTCCTATAGATAAATAAATACTTAATTATAAACTCGAAAAATAAATTATCAAAACTAATTGTACAACTACACTAACATATAGAGTTCGCAATTACGAACCTAACGCAACTTGAACGGATCAAATCGGAGTTAAAACAAAGTTTTTATGACCAAAACAGTTCTAGTGGCAAAACTGTAATTTTCTGAAAACGTATTTTTGAATAAACCAGAAAAGAATACGCCTTCACAACGCGAAAACGTATTTTCAGAACTACGCTAAGGACTGCGGGTTGATTTCAAAAGAACCGAGGGTCTCTTTAGAAAAACTACCCGCGAAGGGGTATCTTCTAATCTGGGCCGTTGATCTCGAATCGGACGGCTCACGATCACCAGCAACGTCACAGTATACCTCCTGCTCTTCTTCCCCAAACCCGACCGGCACCCCTTCCATGGCCGGCGTTGGTGACTCTCCCCCTCAAAGCCACCGTTCAACCCGCGACTTGGTCCAAACGGTGGAGAAGCTCCACGCGAACTCAACTACCCGATAAGAACCGGCTATAGTAGACCTAACATGGCACGCGGCTGCTCGGGAGCGACGGCGCCATTGCCGGCCACGGCAAGCTCTCAAAACTACGGTATACATCGCCAAAACACCAATTGAGAGCATGGGAAGTAAGAGGAGAAGAAAACAAACTCACCCAAGCGAAAGATTTTGCCTCCGGTCCACCCGAAAGCCTCACCCGTGCCCGCCAAAACCCGTCGGCACCACCCTAACCCTAGAGCTCGATTTCACGTGATGGAGCTTGCGTTTTAGATGAAAAACGGAAACTAGAGGATCTCCTCTTCCTATTTATAACCTCAAGAGGCCTTGTTCGGTTCGTAAATCCCGGAAACCAAAATAGGGAAGGCGGCGGTTATGCTCCGGTCGGAGTCCTCGTCGAACACGAGAAGAAGACGGTTATGACAAGGAGGCCCCACTCGTCAGCGGAAGAAAAGAGGAGGAAGGGAGCTGCTGCGGCGCTGGGCCGACTCGGCCGCGCGAGCTGCGGTCTCGGCCGACTGGGCCACGCGAGGATAGGCAGGCCTCGGCCCAATGGCCATCGGGCCGCCAGGTAAGTATTTCTTCTCTTTTTTTTCTTCTTTTCTTTATTTACTTGCTTCCAAAAATATATCAAATAAATTTTCTAATCCAAAATAAAATAAAACAAATCCACACCACATAACAAAATAAATGCAACAGCATGAATGCAACACCAAATATATTTTATTATTTTAATTTTGCCATTATTTGTTATCCAATTTATTCAAAATTCATTATCTCTAAAATTTGGGTGTTACAGACTATGTTGACCAAGTCAAGATGATAATTGACCAAGTCAAACAGGGGGTAAGAGGACTTGGTGATCGGGTGATTGAGGATGATGGTGACATATATATGTCGAGATCGTGGAAGAGGCGTAGTGGATACGCTTCTCCAGGAGGTTTGGTAGTTTGTGCCTCAAAACCACCGGTGGACGGTTTTCGGGTTTAGACCTTAAAACCTGATCGGAGTTCCGACAGGAACAGAAGGAGACACAAGGTGTCATCGCAAAGCTTGCATCGGGATGAAGCAAAATCGTGAAGAGCCCGCGGCCATCGGATGCTTGGATTTCAAGTTGGATCATTTTACCCTTAGGTGAAGTGGTTCAGCCAAAACATTTAAAGGCATGTTAGGGGTTGTGTAATAGTGCCCATCTCTCTGGTTGTCATTCTCTAGGTTTTCCCACTCTCTAGTTTCCTAGTTTACTATTGTTGAGATTCACAGTGCGAGAGATTGATACTCTGTCTATGTTTAATCTTTGCTCTATGAGAACTAGATCTGGTTGATCTTCAGCAATAAAGAATTCATGTCCTCTAAGATATGACTCTATGTTCTTGCTTTGAGTTAGTTTTGGTTTATCTTCTCTAGCTTCACTCCCCCTCTCCGTTTCTTTAGATTTTGAGGTCCTACAGTCTTAGAGTTGTTCTGAGGGTTTGGATACATACAAGACCCTAGATGAATATATCTGCTAAGTGATTTGGTCAGACTCATCTTGAGCACGAAAATCCACCCTTATGAGGAAATTTGAGAAAAAACCCAACCTCTTTGATGGATTTTAGATTAGTAGTGATTCATGAGTTTCTGGGTGTTGACCTCTTTGGAATATATCCACAGCACCCTTAGAAATATCTCTACAAAATTTGAAGTCCATCGAAGTTTGTTTTAATCGATTTTGACTTTTGGAGGATTTTCATGGGCTGCTGGAAAATGTTGAACCAGCCTAGCCAGATTGAAGAACTGGATTAGCCGGATTATGTTGCAGTTTCAGTGCAGCGATGTTGCAGAACCGGCCTAGACGTGTTGTAGAGCCGGCTTAGCTAGATTTGACCGGCAGTGTTGCAATATCGGCTTGGTCGTGTTGCAAATCGGGCTAGCCGGATTTCTGCGGTTTGCAGCGACCATAGTTATTAGGAGCAGAACGTGGATCGAACCAGTGAGACCGTCGATTTATTGGTTCATTGGTCCAACCGTTTAGAATCGGTTGAACTGTCGGTTCAATTATTTTGGATCAGATAAATTGAACCGATCACAAATACATTGAACCGGTATATATATGTATACCATAATTAATAATTGCCAGATGGAATAATCTCATAAACAATGCTCGACAATACAGCGATAACAGAGAAGTCACAAGTGCACAACGCTACAGCGGTACGAGGACAAGCTCATAACCGAATTCTAAAATGTGGATTGAATTTTTGCAGCAGTAAAGAACTAGCAATTTGAGTCAGAATTTTAATCTCTAACTCCGGAAAGCATGAGTACGAAACACATCAAATGATTTTGAGTTTGGAAACTACTCTCTCCATCTTAAATTATAAGGTATTCCAAGAATTTTGGAGAGTCAAAAGATCTAAAGTTTGACCAAATTAATATGATAAGATAATAATATTTATGACACCAATTAAGTATCATTAGATTCTTTATTAATTATATTTTCATAGTATACCTATTTATTGTTATAAATTTTTATAATTTTCTATATAATTTTAGTCAAACTTAAGATATTTTAACTCTTCAAGGTTCTTGAAATGTCTTGTGATTTGGAATGGAGGGAGTAAGTCACTAACCACTTGCCACGTTGGTCCGATTTCTCCCTTGTGCACAGAGGAGGCACGGACGGTGCCGCTCGCCGCTGCAGCTCCCTTGCTTGCTTGTTTGCCTACGAAGAGATGCGACTGCTTGCCGCTGCCGCTGAGATGCGTGCGCGCCGCTGCCTCAGCTGGAGCAGATGGACGAGTTCGGCCGCCGCGGCCTCAGATATGCGCATGCGCTCGCCGCCACCCGAGCTAGAGCAGAGCAGCAGCAGCCACTGCACGTCTGCACCCGACTAACTGAGCTACAGCAGATGGACGTGTCCCTCCGCCGCCGCAGCTGCCCAGATGCGCGCATCGCCGTGGGCGGCGCCCTAATGCTCGCGTGCGCCGTCAATGCCCGATGCACTAAGCTGCTGCCGGCCTGCCACCAAGATGCGCGCCGCCGCCGGCTACTCCCGCCCAAATGCCAAAAAACGTGAAAATTTCCCTGCCGCAATCGGCAGTGGATGACTAAAGGGCTTAATGTGACGGTTTCCATATATACCCCTAAGCAGATAAAGTGTTCCTGAACGCATAGAGGGCAGAGGCGGACCCAGCCATAGAACTCAGGGGGGACAAGACCAAGGTAGCACGTGGGAGACAGCACATCCAATCTCTCTTTCACTTTAAAATAATTACTGCTACAGTGATTACAGCAAAGGTAATTAAGAGTTTGTCAGATGTTGGGGGAGGGGGGTCTTAGCCCCTGCTAGCCCCCTAGTTCCGCCACTGACAGAGGGTAATTTTGGGAAAAAAATAAAAAACAGTCTGGTTCGCATGGAATCGGTCGGTTCACCGGTTCCATAAAAAAACTGGCCAGTTCAACCAGTTTTTAGCGGTCCGATTGCATGGACGGTCTTTTAAGTGAACAAGACCGTTACAGTCTCTGGTTCGGTCTTTTACCGGTCCGACCACTGGTCCGGTCCGGTCCCAATAACTATGGCAGCGACGTTTTTTGTGTTTTGGAGTTTTGTTGGTCCGTTCCGCTTGTTCCTTAGGTTCCCAATTGTGCCCAGAAAGGTTTCTCAACTCTCTAGTTACCCGTTGACGTTGAGGGTTTTGAGTCGGACTCTTGCTTCATCGTGATTAAAGTTGAGAGCTCCGTTTTAGGTTTTGGTGTGGCGTGTTGGTTTTCCGTTGTTGTGGTGTCCAGAGTGTGTTCTTTGGTCTTCACCAAAAACATCCAGCCAGCAGTTGGCTCGAGGGTATCACTGTTGAGAGGTTTGGTGTTTCAAAGGGTGATTTTGGGATAGAGGATATTTCAGAAGAAATTTTAAATTGGCTTCCATTTATCACCTCTCTGGTTGTCTTTCTTGGTCCTTTATTTTACATTTAGTAGGAAGCAATGTATAAATATTTACATGAGAGTGTACATGAATGAAAATATGAAGAAACAATAGGAAAAAAAAAGTAGCCTATGCGTTAATCTACTACTCCAGTTTCTCTCGGGCTAGTTGGAGAATAGAGAGCTGTTTTAGATCATTGCGGACCACCTCCCGGAACGGTGGTTCTTAAAATGCAACTTTACAGATAGACTTAACTTTGTGTATATACATTCATTTATGTAACCTTTTTTTTTGGGGGGGGGGGGGGGTACATCGAACAGTATCATGAGGATTTTCATTCTTCTATCTATCTATATGAAAAATTTCATGTGCATACAGACTGATATAGATGAGCGTAAACCCGCTTGGTCCTGTGAACAATGATGAGGCTCAAGCCGGCTCCAATAACGCACAGCAACGACATAATCAGAGAGCTGACAAAGAAGCAAACAGACCCTTCACACCTGAGTCCATCAGCAAAAAAGCCTGCATTGTGAAGCAACCTTGGAGACGCCAATGCCATGACCTGACGATGTTGGTGAGCTTGTTTCTCAGCTTCATAATCATACAGGGTACTCGTAATAAGGCCTGAAAAGATAAGGGATCCTGTGGGGTTTGCTAGAGCGAGAAAATTGTACATTGCACCAAAGTGTTTTATGCCGAAAAGTTCAGAGACAGCAGCCGGCACAATGGCCCAATGAGCTCCATATCCGAGTCCAACCAGGAAGGTCCCGATATACATGGTTCCAGGCGAAGCCATAGCAAAGAGGAAATGTGCAGTAGCAATCAGGATCTGAGAAACTGCTAGTGCTATGTGCCTTGGATACGCATGTTTCCTGATTAAAACAAGAGATAGCCAGTCAGGATGAAAAAAAAATACACAGAAGAAGTGACTGTAAGTCAATGGTAGATAATGAAATTGTAATGTTTTAGCTTTATGTTGATACCTGACGATGATCTCAGAAAAGTAGCCACCTCCAACACGACCAAGGAAGTTCCATATGCTCGTCAATGACACGAAGATATGCACATCTTTGAATCCAACAGCCTGGCTCATCTGACCCAAATTGTCCATCACTGTCAGCCCTGATCCTGACCCAAGCAAAAAGGACATCCAGATAAGCCAAAAATCCGCCTTCCCCAGTGCCTCCATCATGGTGAAGTTCTCCCCTAGGTGTGGTCTCCTATTCCTCCTTTCAGATGGAGGCAATGCTGCGTCAATGTCCCCACACTTGTCTTCCACCTCACTTAAAATGGCCTGTGCTTCTTGTGAAGTGCTTCCCTCTCCTGTTAGTGGTTCAGATTCAGATAGGAGGGCCTCTCCAATCGGATACTCAGCTTTCGACATTAGCGTCAAGGTCACAGGGATAGCGATCGGCGAAACAAGAAGGACGAACAGAAGCACAGTGAGAAAAACTACCATATCGTCAGACAGTTGCAGGAAATCTTGGACTAGCTTGACACCGGCAAGATATGAGGCGAGAAGCAGGCATATGGTGTAGATGAACACGAAGCTATTCTTGTCAGATGGACGCGCCTGCAGGTGACCTCCAACTGGCCTGATAACAAACATCATAGCAATGGCAACCAGCGATGGACCAACAGCAATCATCAAGACAAGCGAAGCCTGGTCTGTTGTGTGCATTACTGTGTAGATTTGTGTAAGAATAGCGCTGGTTAGGCCCAAGAATCCTTTCAGGATGCCCACCATTGGGCCCCTGCTCCTCGGGAAGTTCTGGACACATGTCACGAGCGAAACTGTGTTGAAGTATGTGGCGCTGTTGTTTCCAATGAATATGAGAACGCACATCTGAATAACAAAACAATGAAGAATCATATGTTAGGTTCCATATATCTTTGCTTCGCTCATTTGAACGTGGTGAAATGAACACTTAAAAAACATTAAAGGTTCCCAATTTTGTAAGGAATCATGGATAGCGGTGGATTGTATTGCTCAAGTTTAATTTTCAGAAGCTCATGCCTCTACCATTTTTTCCTCTCTTGATTTTCTAACGTGCAAACATGACAATTCAGAAGTAGATGGCTTCATTAAACAAAGCAAAAGCAAGCAAGGTATGAATTGGATGAATTATGTAAATCTCATCTAGGAAAACATAAATTTATTTAAAAGTAGTATCCAAGCTAACTCGATAAAAAAAACAGGGGAGATGCAAGGAATATGAAAACAAAATAGGATTTGCTCATTCTCTCCATCAAATCCTATGCTCAAGCGAACAGGGCTCCAGCCAGTGGTTGGCGCTCGTAAGTCGTAAGTAGCACCCTAGCAGCCCCGGATGGATCCCTCGTGGGGACGATTTGTTAGGCTAGGTTGAAAAATATCCCTCATTGACAACCTAAAGTTGGTGGTTCAGGTGGTTTTGGTCCGATGAAGGCTGAGTTTTTTTCTTTTTAATGAAATGTTGTGGGGGTGCTCATCCCCACCGACCGAGTTTTTTTAAAAAAAATCCTATTCTCAAACTTTTTAGTGTTCCTTTCTTTGTTCTACCCAATTCGAGTTGGCACTTTGGCTTCATCTTCTCCAACTTTAAAGAGATCACTGTGCATGAACACAGAAAGTTAAACTTGATAGTAGTACATGATTTGCGCACTGTTTGCCTAAATGGCCGTTTAGTCCGTTTAAACACCGTTTAAACGGTAAACAGAAGTCAGCCGTGTTGATTAGGCCCTAAACGGTGAATTAAACGGTTGGGTCATTTAAACCCGTTTAAACTGTTCAATTCCGTTTAAACGGTCTAAACAAAATCAGATTAAACGTGATTAAATGAGCTAAGCAACCATTTAATCCATAATTAAGTGAATTAAAGGACTACGTCTATCACAATCAACATGAAACTAATTAACATTGTAATTATATGAAGTGTTGTGGGATTTAGATTTTTTCTAACAAGATTATTTGGTAGAATATTTGATTTTTACATGTATAAATATGTATGGGTTCTAGCAAATTTTATTTTTATCTACATAAATATGTATATTTTATTGTTATTGTACAAAACCGTTTAGGCCGTTTAACTCTATTTAAATACCGTTTAAACGGTTTAAACGCTAAACGAAGGGTGACCGACTGTTTACCGTTTAGCGTTTAGGAAAACATTGCATTTGCGTGAGATCACTAAGTGCTAATCAGGCAATGAACTCAGCCATATGTATGTGAGTCAATCGTTTAGAATACGGTTTCCACCATCCACCTAACGTGTACTGAATTTACTATATGTGAGTCACATAATAAATTGCTTTTGATCACATTGACAACAACAATGTAGCAGGAGACAAAACTATGATGATCTACTAGTTACCCCATAAGCAGAACAAGATAGACAGCTCTCTACTAGCACACAACATAGAACTGTGTTTGGATGGATTAGGAATAGTTGTTAGTCATGGCTAAGAAATACCATCTAAAAGTTAGCCAACTAGTTGTTAGCCTACACATGTTTGGATCATGGGCTAATAACATAGGAAGAGATACGAGAGAGAATATGAGATATAGCACTTCTAGCCCCTCACAGTTGGTTTTGAAGGACTAGTGAAGTAACAACTATAAGTGGGTTTTGGCTAACCTTTAGCCCACCCATTAGTCCTCTTATTTGGATCCTTAATAGTTAAACTTTAGCAATTTGTTAACTCATGGGATCCAATAAGACCCTGACATCTCCGATGCTAAATTTCAGGATGGTAACAATTTGAATATGGACAAATAAAGGTAGCAGTGGTTAGCTGTCCCTGTAGGTGGTTGGACGGAGCGTGGTAGCACAAGCGTAAAAAAAGGAGATTTGTATATGACCCCCACATAAGTGATCGACAAAGACGACCTAAATAATAGTTGAAAGGAATGCACATCTATGTGGGTTGGTCAATTTGAGAAGCAAGCATCTGATTATAGAACTCATAAATCACCATCACTATTATTCCCGTTCAGACTTTAGACAGACCATTCTAACATAAGTTGCATCGCCTCATCATTAGGGTTTTCGGACCGAGAGGTAGCATCACTTCTGAAGAATTAACCATTTTGAGCACAACAAGGAAGAAAGCTGAAGAATTTTTGTTCATTATTAACATGCTCCTCGTATATGCGATGGACTTGCTTTTACCAATCTTAACGGCTGTCCCCGAGGAATGGAGCAATTTGGCAGAGAACAAAATTGACAGCCTGCGCTGTAATTTAGAAACACGTCTCGGATCCAAAGTTCAATTTTAAAAGAGTAATAGATCCTCATAACACTAGCTTATTGATGAATTAATAAGCAAAAAATTGAGTGATCATCAGCCAATGAATAATAAAGCAGTAATGATATATAAAAGATTCCATTTTTCATCAAACAGCAACCAAAAAAAGAACCAACGCAACACAAGTAGAGGATGCATGCAACCAAAAAAAGAACCAACACAAGCAGAGGATGTCACTCACCATCCAGAGGTGCAGCGGCGGCGCCTGCCTGGCGACGATGAGCCAGAGCCAGCCGTAGCCGAGGAGGTTCTGCACCGCGCCCATGAGCAGCATCGCCCACGCCGGCAGCGCGGCCGAGAGCGTGCCGGCGACGACGCCGACGTAGCCCCCAAGGTTCTTGGCGACGGCCAGCGCGGCCACCTGCCGCTGGTTGTACCCGAGGCTGGACTTGAGCACCGGCGAGATGGCGCCGAAGAGGTAGCTGATGCCGGCCATGGACTGCACCCACATTGCGGCCACCAACACCAGCCATCGGTTCCTGGAGAAGGCCCTCAGCCTCTCCGCGAGCTTCCCCATGGGAAATGGGAATGAATGACCCTGCGCCTGCGTTTGTTACAAAAGGATGTTTTTTTCCCCTATCTGTCGACTGTCTTTATGCTTGCTGGAGCTGGGGCGAGACTTCCGATATGAAGGTGTGAAGCACGCAATGCACTTGGCTGACAAGCTAGCTTATGAATGATATATTAAGTAAATAAATAAATGCTAAATTATGCATAGAGCAAAAAGAATCTACAAGCTGATGCACGCGTAATAATGCGAAATTGCGACGTGTCCTGTTGATGACCTATATGCAAACAGTTGTATCCTTTGTGTTGAAGGTGAATAAATAGACCGCGATTAATAAGAAGTCTTCTGTCCTTTTTTATAAAGGAATAACATCTAGCATCATCATCCCTTATAACTATGAGAATCAGATCACCTATCTCTATAACTCTAATCCTGAGCCAAGCTCAGGCACGAGAGCGTGCCACGTCGCTGGCCGTTCCCGGCCATCCAATCGGTCGGGCGGACGGCCAGGATCGGGCGACTCTTGGTCATTTTGCAAAAAAGCCCTCCATATTTAGTGAAATCAACCCGCAGTCCGACGTCCCCTCACAGAAAATTTTACGAAAAAACCCTCAGACTTTAAGAAAACCAACGCGCAGTCCAGTCTTCTCAATGGGCCGGCCTGCCTCAATGGGCCAAAATCGGCCCGTGAGCCTCTTTCCCTTTTCAATGATTTAATCTTTTCTTTAAAAACCAGAGACCTCTCAAAAATCATATAAAATCACAGAAAAATCATAAAAATACCAAACCAGTTTTGTTGAGTTTATTATGACCAGATCTATGCATTAAACTTAAAATAACATATGCTTTAGTGTATTTTATTCGGTAAAATAGTAGTTCTATGCTTTTTCATGATTGATTAATTTGTAGTTTTCACCACATGTAAACTAAAAATATCTCCACTGCCTTAAATCCAATATCATATACCATTTCTCATGATCTTTG
Organism: Saccharum spontaneum; assembly: GCA_022457205.1. Taxonomy (NCBI): domain Eukaryota; kingdom Viridiplantae; phylum Streptophyta; class Magnoliopsida; order Poales; family Poaceae; genus Saccharum; species Saccharum spontaneum. The sequence continues at coordinate 23,708,779 of CM039600.1, read as the reverse complement.
GTGCCCACTTAATTTACCGCTAACCCCCCTATGGACAATCACCAAAACCTACATTAACAAAACCCCCAAATTATTCATAAAAAAAGAAGCAACGAGCAGGTCGTGGCAACATAAACGAATGACCAAACTAGCTCAAAATGGTAGGCACTCCATGCAGGCGCGCGGCAACACCGCCCGTTGCTTTCTAGTTACATTAACTTAAAACAAAACCAATATAGTATCCACCTCAAAGCTCAATTCTATAGCGAATGCTTCTAGCACACGATAAACTTTGAAGATTTGCTCCTTGTTTTCTTCATGCTATTGTAACAGCGCCTAATGGTGAAGCTAGTGTGTTCCCTTAAATAGGAGCGGCAGAAAAGTTTAGGACGACAATTGTTAAAACTTAAAAAAAGCATTTCCTTTCTTGTAAGGCATATATTGTCTAACAGATGGTAGCACCTCCTTAATAATACTATAATAGCAATGTATTTTATTTGCCCCCATGTTTGTGTTATCCATTAAAAATATCAAGAATATTTAATGAAGGTCATGACCTAGAACCAAATAAATTGTTTTCCAACAGAATTTAGCATAGGTGCAATCAAAGAAGAGGTGTCCAATTGTTTCATCTCTACAACAAAACTGGTCCAATTCTTTCTTGGTAAATTATCTTAGGTCAGTATCACTCCTCTCTTTAGGAACCACAAAAAAATAGTTTTTAGTGGTATCATTAAATGCCAAATTTCCTATAAGACTGATGTAATTTACTATGAAATAACAAATATTTTTCAAAATCCAAAAAAGGTATCCCATTCTTCTCATAAATTATTTTTTTGTAATTCTTGCTATAGATTATTCCACTCTAACAACTTATTCCCTATTTCCCTATTATAGCCGGTCTAAAAGAGTGCTAAAAAACTTATTCCCTTTCTTCTTAATTCTTAATATAATGATACATAGCTCTCCAGCGTTTTCATGGAAAAACATAGAAATTTCACAGGAATTAACATAAATTATTTCAGTTTAAGTTTATAGAAAAACACATAGAAATAGAAATCTTGTGTTCCAAATATAATTAAGTAACCCTCAGGAATAAATCCCTGCCTCCTCCACTATTCAATTACTATAGCAAACTGTGATAAAACACTGTTTATTGTACTATGTTAATCAATGCTCGCCCACTGCTAGCACTGTACCAACACTGTTCAACCATTGTGTTAAACGCCTTACAAAACACAGTGGTACAACCACTGCTGTTCATTTAGTGTAGTGATTTTTTTTTGCTGCACTCCAGCGGCGCCACATCAGTGCGCCCACCCGCGCTAGCAGAATCGTGGAAAAAAGTTACCACCGACTTAAATAAAGGTACTCCATGTCGATACTCCGGAGCCCGCGACAAAATAAATGGTTCGGAGAAGAATAGCAAAACACAATTTTTTTCTAAAGCTAAACAATAACAAAATAATCTATGGTCTCAACATCAATAGAGAAGTGCACGTGTCTAGTTAATCTTGTTTTTTTGATGGTCACAAGAAATACCAGGTATAAAAGTGCCCTCATCCTCCAGCACGCAACCCCATCCCTGAATCAGGAAACTAAACTGTCGCCTAAAATCTCAGCCATTTTTCAGGCACCTGAAGTGTAGGAGTGTAAAATTATACATAAATAAATCAGAGTTTATTTGTGTTTTTTGTCGGTATCAATATCACTGGAACAGTCCAAATGACCGATAGCCGGTATTGCCAGTATCAGGCATTTCGGCAGATACAGCATAATAGAACATATTCTTGCCACAGACAGCATCACCAAGCTTTTGGTTTTTTTTTTCCATTCAGAACTACCTCTGCGTATATAATACGCGCCACGTGCACAGGTGAGTTTGCCCCTGCCGTTATTATATATGCTATCGTCAAAACTAAACAAGAACAATTATTCCGTTCAGTCCGTCTATATGGTATGGTTATCACAAAAGATGTCCAACTCTGATTCGCTCTCATGCCACAGCGTTTTTTTTAAAGATCTACAGTATCAAACAAGAACTCTCCTTCCCTGGTTGCTTAAGGAGGAAGCAAGGTATTTTCGCGCCAACCACGCGTCACTACAGGAAAACGCTTCTTTGCCGACTGCTTGCCCCGGTCGGCAAAGACTTAAACCCAGTCGGCAAAGGCTTTGCCGACCGCAAAGCCACGTGGCAGTCGGCAAAGAGCAGTCGGCAAAGCCTGGGTCGGCAAAGGCGGCTTTGCCGACTGCCACGTGGCACACAGTCGGCAAAGGCTTTGCCAACTGCCACGCCAGCAGTCGGCAAAGCCACGTGGCGCCGTCAGCCCTAACGGCAGGCTTTGCCGACCGCTGGTTTCTCGACAGTCGGCAAAGAATTTTTTTTTCAAAAATTGTTTGCCGACTGGTCGCCAGCTCGGCAGTCGGCAAAGAAAAAAATATTTTTTTTTTGAAATATTCTTTGCCGACTGCTTTCGGAATTGCAGTCGGCAAAGAAAGAATTTTTTTTGAAATAATCTTTGCCGACTGCTTTTGGAGTTGCAGTCGGCAAAGAAAGAAATTTTTTTTTTGAAATGTTGTTTGCCGACTGCTTTCGGAGTTGCAGTCGGCAAAGGTTTGACCTCTTTGCCGACTGTCTCCCATTGCAGTCGGCAAAGACTCTGTCCGGGTTTTTTTTGCCCAGCTTTGCCGACTGTAAACAGTCGGCAAAGCTGGATTTTTTTTGCTTTTGTTTTCTGTTTTCTCGCATCAAAACCCTACAAAATCACAAATTATAATCCAATTTCACCAGAAGCACCGGTAGCACCATTTATATCACAATTTCATCACAATATAAATCCAATACACACAATTACTATTGTTACACACACACACACATATATATATATACACACACACACTAGCAGGTACCCCGCGCGTTGCCGCGGGCACAACAGAGGAAGCTCCCAAAAAATGCAAGTTGTATGGTAGAATTATAAATTAGGTCACTTATCAACTGGGTGACAACGATTTGATTCAAATATGGTAGTGTTCAATCACTTGAGGCGACTGGGACCTGAGACCAATAAATTGACCAATATAGAAACAAGATTGACCACTGGGACCTGAGACCAATAAATTGTAAACATAAAAGTTCTTTGAGAACACCGACACTTGAGGCGAAGTAATTTGGAAGCACATATATATATATGTAGGGTGCGCTATGAAAATAAGCATAGCAACCTATAAGTTTTTTTATTTATACACAACGATGAAATAATTTGAATTGGAAAAAAGACATGAAACTATTAGATCGATGAAGATCTGTCATGTTATTAACCTCCAAGGTTTCTCTATGCCATCCAGCTGATATTGGCCAAGCTAATTAAGATCATGTAGGCTTTATATCTGTATTGAGAAAAAGATGGTAAGACCTTAGTGTTCTAGCATATAGCCAATTCCTATAAATTACAGAAGTCAGAAGAGGGTCTTTCACCTTAGTGTTCTAGCATACTAGTAGAAAGCGCGCGCCCTGCGCGCGTGCGGCTAAACAGTATGTGTGTCATACATTAAGATCATATTAGGAGCTAATTAAGAGCAATTGGCAAATATATATCTAGGTATATATATTATATATATAGTAAACATGATCCATAACATAAGAATATGTTACTGATGCACCTCACGCTCGCGTTCAGAATTAGATGAGAAATGTCTGGGCACAAAAGCAAGCAAAACTTTACCACGAGAGGTCCTCATCTATCTGAGGCCTCGGGCCTTGAAATTGGCTGTCGTCTCCAGCTTGCCCAACTCAAGTGGTCTTCGTGTATGATTCCATCCAAGAGAATCTGCAGCACAGTTTAACTTTGTTTAGCCGGTGTACCCTGTAATATGCTACACGATATCCTAACAGCCAAGCTGGTATCCCAAGCTTCAGGGTCATGATCGAACATAAGAAATGGTGTCCCTTGGTATCAACTTTAACGAATCAGTACCACATGATTTGCAATAAAAAATAGAAACAAATCTAATTTACAACTTGTATGTGTCTAATAATCAGCTCAGAGAAAAAAAAACAGCAGATCAGACTACCACTACACTTGCAATCTTGCAATGCAAAGGCCAAGAATGCAAAGATATTTCCAGTTGTCTACAACAAAGGGGCAGCAATAGAGTCACTGAACTCCCATTCCTCGTTCAGTCGTTCGTTTTATTAGATTAGATCCACAATTCAAATGGGCAGTGCAACGTTGTGCACACCGTGTAGTCTGATGATTTTTCATGGAAGCACCACTGAACACTTAGTGCACAATTTGACAGCCAAAATACAAGAAGTCCATAATTTAATATTCAAAATATGAAATATCATGGATTCCAAGAAGCAATCAGTACCCAGATATATTTTACCTCTATCTATTTCATTCGTCGCTGATAGAAGCATAGCTTAACCTGCACATTTGCAGTTAATAGCCTATGGCGAAACAAATTTAAGAGATCAGTCACCCACATCAATTAGAGCAGAAGACGGTAAGAATAAATTAGGGAAGGTAATTATCTCATACCTTTCAATCTAGATGGGTTTAGACCATACAACATATCATTCCATAGTGTCATCATATTTTGAATCTACCTCAAATCTTCTATACTGTAACGAACAGAAAACGCTGCTAAAATCATTAGACAGGTTAATTGAGTGAGAAAGGACCAAATTAGTAAGCAAAAGGGCATAACCTTAGAGCCTCAAGATCAGAGATGTTGTCTCTTAGACTGGCTGCAGCATATCTGGGTGAGCCATAAGTCTGAGAATTATTTGTAGGTGGACTAAATATTGGTGGGACATCTATAGGACATTTTGGGAACACCACACCTGTCATCTGCAGCAAAGTTCATCAGTTAGCAAAGCTAGTTGCAACCAGAGGATTGTTTCCCGAAAAGTGTAGTAGTAAATCTTTGCACCAACACATTTTTAGTAAGTCTATGCCACTTCGTATTAAGGCTTTCTTTAACAGTGGCTTCTTATTAACATGAATATGAAACCGATTCAGTGACATATATGACTGTAAATAAATCTTTGCACCAACACATTTTTAGTAAGTCAGAAGAGGGTCTTTCTTATTGCGTAGGCAGTGACATATATGACTGTAAATAAATCTCGCCTCCGCCCTGAACAATGAGCCACCTGGTTCTTCATTTTAGTGATTTAGTCAACCGATTGCGAGCGAACACGAATGGTATTTATCCTTTTTAACCAATCAATTGTTTGCGAAATTAACAGCCTTAGGAAAAAAAGTGGGTTGATGTTGGATGGATGACGAAAAAAATTATTGTGAAGGAGGCCATGAATATACGTAGGCGTGGGTTACCTGATGGACTGCAGCTGTAGTAATCGTACATTCCACTCCAGATGCACATTTCAGCAGATACCTAACAGGGCAGTAACAGAACCTGAAGCACCGCTCCACTGTGCAGCCAAGGATTTAGCAGTTAGCTGATTGCAGCTTAACCAAAATAAGTTGTAGGTAACCACATAATCTGACTGTGTATTTCAAATAGGAAAAGCTGACCGCGGAAGGTACATGAATAAATTGGCAATATTATGCGGAAAAATTCAATCCAAAGTTAGCACAATTTCACATAGGAAGAGCATTACCTAATGTTGTGCAACCTTGAGTCAATGCACGACACAGTGCGCACGTTGCCATTAATATCTACGAAGCCAGGATATATTTTTAACAATTCAGTTTCAACTAAAGGGAATCCATCATTCAGTTGACCTCTTCTGTTGTACCTTAAAAACCAAATGCAAGCAGAGAAGACAAATTAGTGTAAATGAACTAAAGAAACTGGTGTTCTTAGAAGTTAGAACTACTACGAAACAATCTGAAATTATACCAGCATATGAGCCCTGACAATGTACTGATATTTCTTCAGGGTACACCAATAATAAGACATGAATAAACTAAAGAAACTGGTGGTCTAAAAACTACTACCAAACAATGATGTCTTAACAAAAAAACATCAACTAACTAATAGGATGCGATGCTTACATATATAAACATACATATGGGATATTTATCTCAGACCTATGTAAACCATATATATTTCAGATCTATTGTGTAAACCATATACAGATACTGGATAAATGGGACATGATGCTTACATATGTATAAGGTGTTATTAAAAAATTATTTACATCATGCAATTGCAACCGAATAAGCACACGTGAATACATTTTTCATCACCAAACAAAGGAAAGTCATGCAAGAAAGAGGGGCGGAGAAGTACCTAGATCATGGTGGTGGGTTGGCAGTTCTGCAGGTGGTGTAGGGGATGCGAGTCGGATCCCTTCGAGCTCCTCTCCCATGGCGCTCCTGTCACATATTCAACCGCCGCAAACTCAAATCTGATGATTATTCGATTGCAAGAGAAGGGGGATTGAATGGGGTGGAACGGGCCTGCTCACCAATAGATGGAGCCGCGAACACCAAATCTGTGGAGACCAAATCCGGGGAGACGTTGTCGGCGACGGCCGTTGAACCCATGACGCCGCTCCACGCTGGATCCTGACCTCGAGATCCAACGCCGCACAAGATCCACGCGCTCGATACCACCATGCCCAACCACTGGCCACCAAGGCCGCTGCTGACTTGGTGCTGGAGCTCACCGTGCACTGGAGCTGTGGATTCCTATAGGTCGGCGCATCGCGGAGGGAGGTGATGGCGTGCACGCATCGGAGAGGGAGGCGGCCTGCAGGAGAGGATGGGTCCTGGCTCAAAATGAACTAGGGTTTAGGGGGCGCCCGCCGCCGCCGTTTTGTACCAGACGGCACGAGACACGGGCCGTTCGATCACCATCCAATGGCACAAACAGTCAGCAATATCATGGGCCTAGAGTCCAGATAGGATTGCGCATCACTTAAACAGGCCAGGCCAAATTCGACGGAGATTTTTCAGACATGGCTAAACTTTAAGTATTCTATATAAAATATAATTTTTTGTGTGGTTTTAGAAAGTAATAATTCTGACTTAAACCACATGTCATGTCAAACAATGTCAAAAAAACTGACAAAAATATATACACCTATATATGTTCCTTTTGAGCTCGCGTCCTAAAAATTATGGGCAATTAAGTGTTTTGTTCGCGTCCTAAAAAATCAAGAAATTTAAGCGTAGTTTTCAGATAGCCTGTGCAAAAGGTCTATTATTTTTTTTAAAAAAATATTTTTTTTATTTTTTTTTAAAAATACTTTGCCGACTGCTCTGCTCCCTGGCAGTCGGCAAAGATTATTTTTTATTTTTTTCTCAGAAATTCTTTGCCGACTGCCATCCTCCCTGGCAGTCGGCAAAGGCTCTTTGCCAACTGCCACTGATGGCAGTCGGCAAAGAATTAATTTTTTTTTTCGATTTTCGATCCCAGTTTTTTTGTGTTGCCTTGCTACAGTAAGTACATGATATATTCCAAGTTTGGGGTCATTTTGATTTATTTTGCTATATTTCATTGATTTTTGTTGTTTCTTTGATTTTTTCCGGCAGCTCTAGATTTGAACTGCAGGTACATGAAATAATGGAATCCGGCGATTTAGAAAATGATATTCATGATGTTTGGAGCATGTTGAGGCCGTGTGCGGGGCCTCGCGTGAAATTTCGACCGTGTTGGTGTCGGAACACGCCGAGGCACGCGCGTGAAAAGTGTTTTTAAATTTTATAAAATCGAAACGGAGTCCGAAAATGACGAAACTTGACGACGTGTCTTGCCATCGCATGCGGAGGCTGTGGTAAAAATTTGAGAAAGTTTCGAGCAAGTGGCGACGTCGGGTGGCTAAACCTGGACATCTCCACATGTGATAACAAGTTAGCCACCCGACGTTAGTCCAGGTTTTAGCCACCCGATGTCGCCACTTGCTCGAAACTTTCTCAAATTTTTACCACAGCCTCCGCATGCGATGGTAAGACACGTCATCAAGTTTCGTCATTTTCGGACTCCGTTTCGATTTTATAAAATTTAAAAACACTTTTCACGCGCGTGCCTCGACGTGTTCCGACACCAACACGGTCAAAATTTCACGCGAGGCCCCGCACACGGCCTCGACATGCTCCAAACATCATGAATATCATTTTCTAAATTGCCGGATTCCATTATTTCATGTACCTGCAGTTCAAATCTAGAGCTGCCGGAAAAAATCAAAGAAATAGCAAAAATCAATAGAATATAGCAAAATAAATCAAAATAACCCCAAACTTGGAATATATCATGTACTTACTGTAGCAAGGCAACACAAAAAAACTGGGATCGAAAATCGAAAAAAAAATTAATTCTTTGCCGACTGCCATCAGTGGCAGTTGGCAAAGAGCCTTTGCCGACTGCCAGGGAGGATGGCAGTCGGCAAAGCCTGCACCTTTGCCGACTGCTAACGGAGTGGCAGTCGGCAAAGGTGACGGTGTGGATGGCGTCAACCATGGCCTGCCTTTGCCGACTGCAATTCTTTGCCAACTGCCTGGCAGTCGGCAAAGTCATGGCTTTGCCAACTGCCTGGCAGTCGGCAAAGAATTGCAGTCGGCAAATCCTGCTTTGCCGACTGCAGGAAATTCCAGTTGGCAAAGGGACCTCTTTGCCGAGTGTCGAAAAAAACAGTTGGCAAAGAAAATTGCAGTCGGCAAAGAGCCAGTTTCCTGTAGTGCGTCGATCTTTCATTTTCCTGCGTCCGTGTCGGTTTCCATGGGAAACATTGGATCGGACTCATGAGGCTCTGTGCAGTGAGTAGGGATGAAAACGGATTGGATACGGACAAATATCACTGATATCGTATTTGTGTTCATATTTATGTCCGGATTCGGATTCGAATACGGATAGTATAAAAAATATCGGATAGGATATGATTGGATATCGACATCATAAATATGTGATTTAAATATTCGGATACGAATACGGTATCGGATGTTAAATATCCGGACTCAGATACAAACAGATTAAAACCCTTCTAAACGAATTCGGTCTCAAATACGGTCGGAAAATATTCGTACCGTTTTCATCCTGACAGCGAGCACCGCCCCCGGCCGGCGGTTGGTGCTTGAGTCTTGAGAGCTTTGTTTGTCTGCCAAGTGTCAAGTGGGAGGCAAACAGGCGGTGAAGCCACTGGCGCATTGACGCTGGCCCGGTGGCGATGCAGCACCACTGCACCAACTCTGACGACATGGGAGCGCGGGCCTTCAAAAGTTTCTCCAAAAGTTCCGAAAAATTTTCGATCAAAATATCACATCGGATGTCCTACGATGTGATGTTGATACAGTTTTCGAATACTAAAAAAACTTATTACACATCTAGCCTGGAAACAGCGAGACAAATTTATTAAGACTAATTAATTCGTCATTAGCAAAAGTGTTACTGTAGTACTTTAGTGTTAAATCATGGACTAATTAGGCTCAAAACGTTTTGTTACAAATTTAGGCAAATTTATGTTTAATTTAATCTATAAAAATGATTTAATCAAAATGATCATGATATCATATATGTGCTTGTTAAGATAAAACATCATGCATATCAATAGTGTTAACTAGCAAGGTATTTCTCATGATATTGTCCAAGCAAAACATGGTTATCATCCGGTTAACACTAACCAACAAGGCCATAAACGAGACAATTGAAATAACAAGATGGTTAACACGATTATACCCTGCGGCAGAGCCGGAAGCACCCGAAAGCGACATGGTGCTTTGTCGTTGTAGCCGTCCCGATCGGTGCAGTGCAGAGAGAATACCGTGAAGACCGCGTCGCCGGGAGGAAGACGATCAACACCCTGCGGCAATGCCAGGAACAGGGAGTGGATCAAGTGAGTACTCGTCCCCAAAAACGTGATGGCCGCCCTTCACCTGAGCAGGTGAACTCTCTGGACGGAGACGTTCTGGAGGCTCTACTCTTCTATCTCGTGTGTACGCAAGAGATGAAACGGGGAAACTCTCACGCTGCTGAATATGTGATGTGTCTCGGGAAAAATCAACTAAAGGCGTAGTTCTCTATATATACAGGTAAGGGGAGAGGAGGCGAGAAGCCCTGCACCGGCAAGGATGCAAGGAGTCGGAGAGGCGTTACAGGAGAAACTCCCCGGAATCAAGGTCACCAATTTTGGTAACTCCCTCACGATGGAAATTGAGTGGCAAAATTAAAGCCCCGCCCGCCGCCTACGCCCACGGGCCGGGCGGCGGCTACGGCGCGCGCGCGTGTGGTAACTTGCTATCCTTATCTCAACTTCTCAAAGTAACCGTTCAAAGACCAACCAATTAAGTTGAGTTAACCTTCAGTTAAAATACCGTACGGGACTAAACTATTTAATGTGTATTATTCAGACCATACAGTTTTATTTGATTTATTAAATATTTAATGGGCCAAGCCCATATTATATCTAACACGTTCGTCTCGCGATTTTCACGCAAACTATGCAATTAGTTTTTTATTTCGTCTACATTTAGTACTCCATGTATGTGCCGCAAGTTTTACTGTAGCACTTTTTTAATTCTAAATTTTGGAATTAAACGAGGCCCTAGTTCATTTTTGATCCAAAGAGCATCTCCAATATTTTTCCTAAACTTACAAGCTGTTCGGCTTATGGTTTTCGTGGCTGATAAGCCGACTGAAGCTGATTTGTTGTGAGAAAAAACATTGTTCCATAACTTTCTAAATCATTAATTGAAGGATCATTTGAATAAAAATCATGATCCGTATTTTTTAACTCTCCAGCGGTTTCTGTATATCTTCTACATGCTTTGGAGAGCCAGTCCCTCTATCTATCTTGACTAACGAGCAATCATAATAGAGAATAGCGATATTTGGTGACCTAATTAAAAAAGTTGTTGGATTATTTTTTTATTAAATTTCTCTCTATTGAAAGAGAAAATTCCCTTTATTATTGGAAGATGATATGGTTCCCTATTCAACACTGAAAGATAAAATTTTCCCAACATAGCACTAGGTTCATTTTCAGTTCCCTATATAGCACTGCCATTATATTTGGCCCCTAACAGTCAACTATGAGTGAAAAAGATCATTTTTACCATTCTTTCATGTGCAGTTACATCAGTATGTCAATATTAATATTTTATTGCATAGATTTTTTTTAATAGTACCATTTTTTGACATTGAACAATTTTTAACCAATACAATTTTTTTGGGTCCATGAACATTTTTTTGGCATTACCATTTTTTGCACAGTTTACATATGATAGGACACTTTTCTGGACAGTACCAAAAACACAATTTTGTGTATGCGTGAACTTGATGTACGTTTTGTAACGTAAAAAATGATCATTGTCCAAAAAATTGTACTGCCATAAAAAATCTGTGCAAAAAATTGCACTGCCAAAAAAAATTACATTGTCAAAATAATGTTCAATGTAATGAAATGGTATTGTCAAAAAAAATCTATACAATAAAATATTAGTGTTAACATGTTGATGGGCTACACATGAAACCAGGGCAAAACGGTCTTTTCCCTCACAGTTGACAGCGTTAGAGGCCACATCTAACGACATTGCTACATAGGGAACCAAAACCAAACCCAATGCTATATTGGAGAAATTTTATCTTTCGATGCTAAATAAGTAACCATGTCATATTTCGATGCTAAATAAGGAATGTTCTCCTATTAAAAAGGATATATATAAAGAGGCTCTTGGTATTGCTCTAAGTAATAGCTTTATCGTGACATTTGTCCAACTCTATCTTAACTTCCTTATCAAATCATGAATGAACAGACCAAAATTCCCTTCTTTGTATGAGCCATGGCTTCTCAACTGAGGTATGAGCACTGAATCTCCTCTCTTCTCTCTCTTGTATGTTTTTTCCTCCCATCTCATCTCTTCCTAAACCCTAGACCTTCGAGTGCAATGGCACTCGTCTGCGCACCTAGACAATGGGGCATTGTGGCGACAACCAACCCATGTGCAAGTGCAGTAGTTATTGATTATCGTATTTCTTATCAACTTTTCATGTTACTTATGTTTCTTTCCTCTGTGCGGTTAGGGTGAACATCATATTTCAGTTTGGAAAGAGAATAGAAGCATGTTGCATTTTGGTTGGAGACAGCTTCAAAGATGATGTACAGTCTATAACAGCGAATTCCTTATTTGGCACTGGAGTTTTATTAGATTCCTTCTTTGTTGACCTCAAATTTTTTTCCTTGCCTATTTGAACCTAGGTTTTTTTTTGCCTATCATGTTATTATTTTTTGAAGGTACCATTCGGGATGCAAGGCAAATTGTTCACAAACCCACAAATTAAATATGCTCAATTTTATAGGTTATTTTCATAATGCGTAAAAAATAGCCTATTTGCGGCTTCGTGAATAACCCGCCTTGCATCCCTAACAATGTTAACCGGCAAAATGACCTTTTTTTGCTCCTCATGCATTGAGGCGCGTCAAATGTATCTCTTGCAATGCTTTTGAGCCATACCTAACTAAGTTCATCTCAAAAGGTCCATTAAAAATTTATCTTTGTTATTGTTTCAATTTCGTAATGTGTGTCCACGGTTCTAACTAACATCTGAAGAAATTGGAGTCTAGGTTGGGCACTGATTTCTGAACAGTGAGTCTATTTGGGAATCAACTATTTTATAAAGGTATATAAATTGGCAATGTACATGTTATCAAAATAGAATCTATATTTCTTATTTGTTATCTCTGTTAGTTTTTTATTGAAGTTGGGTAGCGCTTCTAATCTATTTAGTGGTTTGGAGAGTGAAAACCATTACTAAAATTTTCAAAGCTAAGTGACTCGTCTTATCAATAGCATATAACCTATTTTGAAATTGTATATTTCAAAATTTGTAGCACTTATCCTTGTGTACGTCACTATGATAGAACGCTTACACTTTATATAGCGCACATGTTGAGTTTTATAGAATTTTTTGTACAGTCATTCTTTGTTCTTTTGTACATACATATATAGAAAATGAAAAAAAAATAGGTAAGGGGCTTCCCTGCCGTTTCCTAAAAAAAAGTTTTATAGAATTTGAAGTCTAATTACTAATTTTATTTAAAGGTTGGCGGCAGCTGTGCCGCGCCAATCCCTCTAGCACGGCATAAGGGAGTGGCTGCATCGTCCTCTCTCACATGGTAGGATCGTGTCTCAGTTGGCATCCTTCGTCATTGTGGCAGTTTTACCATGCTAATGCATGTGTTTTGTCGCGTCACATGAACTAAGACAACCAAAAGAGTTAGATACAAAAATAAATTTAGGGTAGATTGTTTAAATATTTTTTAATGAAAAATTAAAAATCCTAAGTCAAACTACTTTATAAGTTTGTATGCTTTTTTTTTTTTGAGGGAATTATAAGTTTGTATGTAATTCGGGCTTTGCATAGTAACAGCTGGATCTAGTCCGTCCAGGAAGAGAGTACATGGGCTTCGGAGACCTGTATCGGCCCATACTGGGCTCGGACTGGCATCACGCAACAGTGGCCAGGCCCATACCGCCGGTAGTGAAGTTTGGCTGCTTTCTCTGTAGGACGACTGGTCCGGAGAGGGATTTTCTCGGCGCGCTACGACTGTGATCTGAGAGGAGCGGTAGATCGGCGGTAGCGGCGAGCTAGGGTTCCGGCGAGTGCACCCAATGGCCTCCGAGGCGGCGCGGCGGCGGCAGGAGATTGCGGTGGAGGGGCAGCGGCACCTGGAGGAGACCATCGCAGCCGCGTTCCAGATCCTCGTATCCATGAACGACGAGCTCTGCAACGCCGGCCTCTGGTCCTCCTCCTCCGTCTCGGCCGCCGCCGCAGCTGCCGCTGGCTCCCAGCACCACCACTCTGCTACTCCGCCGCCGCCGCCACACTCTGCAGATTCCGACGCCGCCGACGCAGGGGGCGCGCCCGGCCCCGGCGGGTCGCTCGATGAGGCGAGGCACCGCTACAAGTCAGCCGTGGCGGCGCTGCGGGCCTCCATCTCTGCCGTGTCGCCCTGCGCTCAGGTGAGATCTTGATGCACCTTGTGCTCCCGGCGCTTATGCGGAAAATTGTTTTAGGCGCATTCTTCTGTGATGGAAGATAGCACTTATGGTGTAAAAAAAATCAGGGCATTACCATGTAGGGGAGCCTAAAGTAAATTCTTATTACGAGACTGATTTGAGATATTTGCAATGGTAACAACTCCAGCTCCTGTAATGCCATAGTGGTCATTGGTGTGGAGGGAGCTAACAAATTTTCATTTCCAAAGTTGACAATTTTTTTATTTCCATCGATAGATCCATATTGTGGCACAATTATAAAGATGAAATATTGATGTGAACTTCTGAAGTTTGTGGTGCTATGTTAGACATTACTCCGTACTTCTTTTGAGAAAACAATCTTGCCTTGCTAAAAAGAACATCATTGGCAACTAGGATTGACTTCTTCCCACTGGCCCAACTTAGGAGTCTGCTGCTTTCATGCATGTCAAATGCACAGGTGTACTATTGACGAAAATTTAAAAATGTGCCTGGGGAGAACTAATATGCCCATGGCTTCTGGACAAAAGGAGAAGCGAAAGGCGCCTAAGAAAATGGACAAAGGGAGTAATTATTAAGGACAAATCCAACCGGTAAATAGCAACAAACATGGATTTTAGTTAACCAGAACTTGTGTTTCACGTCATATGTAGAAGACTGTTTACCTTACCTTAAAGGAAAGAAAGTTAATATTATCCCATCATAGTCGTAATTGATCAAGCCTGATTTTTGCACACTGTTCAAGATAAATTTGGTTTGCCAATGCTAGTTGAAATTGATCTAGGCTGCTTATCCCTCCCACATATGACTTCTCTAAGATCATGCGTGCTCACTTTGTCAGGACATTGGATCAACAGAATCCGAAGCTGACCATGCTGAGATTGAGAGATTGGAAGAGCATGCTTCTGCTTTGAGAAAGGTACTAGCCTGTAAATTCTCTAGTTAGTTTAATCTATTCTACTATATTATATTACTCTCAAAGTTTGACATCTGTATGAATTATATTTGCCCATTTGCAATCCAAGCCATGGCTTCCTGTTAGCTTCAGGCAGCAAGTCCTTGTATAGGTTAAGAACAGAGTGAGGAACTACTGTTTTTCTATCCTTGTCTGCATGGAGGTGTAAAAATATGAGTTAGAGCATTTTGCACCATATGCATGATTTATTTACTGTTTTTGTGTTTGTTTTTAATGCACAAGGACTTTTTTTCAGATTCTGTATTGCATCTCTGGTTTCTAAAAACTCCCAGCATTTTTTCAATCTTTGTCGGGATTCGAAGAGTACAGTCCCATGTGTCGCTATCAATTTAGTTTTGGATTTCATCTGTGGTAGGATCTGCTGTATTTAGAAATCAAAAGAAACATGATTTTTGTCAACTTCTGATATACACTTTTTTTTATCACGCTAATTTAACACACATTTGACAGACAACTCGTATAATTCTAACATTGAGATCCAATGCAGGAAATTGAAAGAAAAAACAAGCAAGTAAAGCTCCTCATGGATCAGCTCCGTGACCTAATAACTGACGTAGCAATGTGGCAGAGCCCTTGCTCAGTGTGAAGTGCCAAGTTAGAGACCGTAGCTGGACGTCTGGTAAAGGCATATCGTGCATGCTGGGTAACTGACCACTTGGAAGGGAGAAACAGATTACAGATGGGATATGACTGGGCTGCACGAAAAACATATATAAAGTTTTGCTCTTTATACCAAATAAAAGTGTGTTGGGACATCGATGCAAATGCAGATAGGATGTAATATGTTGGGCATGAATGTTATTTTGGACACGACTGTAGATACGCCTATCCTTCTGAAACTTGTGTTAATTTTCGCTGTGATGAAATTCCTGTAATGTTTTGCGAATCCTGAATCTTGTAGTAGCTTTCTCTTGGGAAAAACAATCTAGAATGATATTTGGCTTCTCGCATGCAATGCATATTATTTCTGTAAACTAAAAAAGAAGAAAGATTGCAATGTGCGTTTAACTGTCAGAAGTTGTGTTTGCCAGTCATATAATGACTTAATATAACGATTATATTTGCTTCTTGAATGATGAAAGGTATACTTCAATTGATCTGTCGTTTATATACAAGCCTTGGGAAACAATATATAACAAGTGCAACATGATTAAAAAAAAGTCAGGTTAGGAGCCACCCTATGACATGAGTGGTACGCTGTATTAGTTTTAACAGCATTATGAAGTATGCATATATATTCGTCGTTGAGAAACTGATTTTCCAAACTGGCAAAGTCAACAACCTATAAAAAAACATCCCTTAAAGTTACAGACACCTAAATATAGTGTTCATTGAACTGCCACTGCGAAAATACACCTAAAATAGTGTTCACTGAACTGACTGCGAAAATACACCTAAATATAGAGAGTGAAAATACATCGTAGCAGCAATAATCTACTTTCCATTTAGTAAACACTGTACAAACTGACGGCCATCAGGTCCTAGTTAGTAGCAAGTGGAACCCATTCCTTAAATACTTAATTTATGTCATTGCTGGGTGCTGGCGTCTCGATACCGAAATGCTCCTCACATGAAGTTGTTGATCCCTAATAACTCTAAGTCACTGTCAAATATTGATGTTACTTCATTTGATCCTTCCAATTCTGCCTGCATTTACAACAAGCATTTGATTAGCCATAACATGGAGATTTGAATTGATAAAAAGAGGGCAAAAATACATGCATTTTAATGGCTCTTCTGGATTCTCTAAATTATGTTTATATGTGTGTCGCATTGAGATTTAAACTGATTAACCTATCGTTACTGTACATGTCCCCTAAAAAAGAGAATAATGCCTCGATCAGATGCAGACTGCAGTTGTGACTCGAGCAAGTTTGTCCTAAATTTGCTGTCAAGTACTCTGAACTAGTTTCCTTCAGAAACATGACCTATGATGAGAAATTTGCTTAACTTGTTTAGTTTATTGGTAACTTCTTACAGCCGCCCTCCTTTATTGAAATGACATTGCACATTAAAGAGGAAAAAAACTTCTTACAGTTGCCTGGCGAAACTCCTCAAGCATTCGTCGATATTGCATCCTCGCTTCGGTAGAGTCTACCATGGACATCACTCTTGACACAGCCTCCTTTACAGCTTGATCGACCTTCTGCCGACGAAAGACCTTGACTGCTTCATCATCATCGAAGTCATCGTCTTCCTCATCATCTTCCTCTATTGCTTCCACCATTGGTTGCTGCTCAGCTCGGAAGCCACGTAGGCCATGACCTTTCCGGCGCCACCTAAGTATTACTTTCTCTAGCACACTGACAGTGCTTACAATTGTTCTGTATTTCTTTCTCACTTGATGGCCTCTTACATGAGCCTGTACAAAGAGAGACCTTTAGCGTGAACAAAGCACAAATCAACTTGCCAGATACCATATATGTATTTATATGCCCATGAATTGAACTTGAAGGAGGCTACCAAATAAAAAATTCTGGATACCTATTCCCCTTACCTGTATTTTAACTGCATTTCTTCTCATGTTGAGAAAATGTTTGCGGCCTTTCCAACCTTTGTATTTCTTCTGAATTGAAACAGCTGCTTTATCATAAAACTGACCACTTGAAGCATGAGCTTGGTGGTACAACCTTGATGCAGCTGCAAGTTCATCTATATCCTCTTGGGTCATTCCATATTCATCCCTAAGTCGAGCAGTCTTCTGCTGTCTCTTCCTGAAAGAAAAGGCACGGAAAGCATTCTGGATGCGAGCTGCTGCTTGAGCTGCATTCCTCACTGCTGCCAAAGAATCCTTCATTGAGAGCTCATCTTCTGTGCCACCATGCAGTTGGGCACTCCTCTGAGATATGCTTTCCACAGCTCTCTCTGCTTCAACTTTAGCTGATCCTTTTAAGACATCACTTTCTTCTATAGTGAGTGATGCTAGATAGCTAGTTAGCGACACTTCTGAAAGATAGCCTGCAAGGCCCGTATGCCCTCGTTCAGAAGCCACGAAAGCTGCTGTTTTACCCACTGGGTCTTGTGCAGTGGGATCAGTAACTGCTGTTGCCGATGCACCAGCAGCAAGAAGTGCAGCAACCATCTTTTCCCTGCAATAAAATCGACATATTGTTAGCTTGCTAGTTCCAAGCTAATCAATAGCACTATGTACCAACACTTGAAAAGACACAAAGAAAGAAAAGCTGTAATAGAACACTACCATTTCACAAGAAAAGAACTATGTTGATATATGCACTGCACAATTGACTCCAGTACTAGTCCAAACATAGTCACAAAGTTTCTGGGTCGATGGGGTCGAGGTACGGGGTCGTGGTATGTGGTACGCTACTTGCGAGAGATTTTTATACTTTGGGTCAAAAATGAACCTGTAAATCCGGGTCAGGGTCGACGAACCCAGGTCGAGGGTCGAAGGTGGTGAACCCGTTTTATGTGACTATGAGTCCAAAACATAATGTGAATGTCCATGTAGATCTTTTATGTACTGTAACCATTGTTACTGTTATTGTTTCCAGGTTCTTCGATTGGCTATTACCTAATTACAAAGCTAGCAAAAGGTAGCCCAAAATACTTGATTTTACCAGAATGAAACAGCTCATTGATTAAAATTTATATTTTTTTCCTATTTAATTTAAGAAGCATGCCTACTTTATGTGGCTCTAGATTTTTTTCAACTGGCAATTGCTTGGTTACCAAGTTAACAGCACAATGGTATACGGAAATCATTTCTTTTTTTTTTTGATAAAACGTATCTGTATTACTTAGATAAGGAATACATACACCGACACAAACAAATACAGATACGTGAGAACAGGATACAGGTACAGCTGTCCCGACCAACTTGCACAAAAGCCCCTAGAGAAAACAAAAATAGCAAGAAGATCCTTGGCCACTGTGCACATCATCCGCATCGGAGGACTCCACCGCCGGCCATCACCGAAGTGAACAAAAGGATGTCTTTGCAACTATTCTGTTCTGTCCATGAAAATTGCTATGGAGAAAATGTAGCAAGAAAAAATGGAATTGTACCAGTGCTACAATATAAAGTTTGATTACCTTCCAAAATAAGCAGCCCAATGAAGAGCAGTCCATCCATTTGAATCACGAAAATTTAGACCAACACCAGCACTGAGAACTGACGACAATGCCCACTCATAACCTAGGGCAGAGATTAAGTGTATAATACCCTGCTCATGCTTGGATAGACAATCTGTTCCATTGAATCCTCTGAGCTTCACTGATAACCACTGTTGTAATTTACTTTTCAGCAGTTCCTCTAAAATCCAATCAACCGAGCTTAATGGATTTTCGCACCCTACTTTGAGTTCGTCAATCAACCTATCCCAGAGCTCTTCATTCATCTTAAGTTTTGGACACTGTCCAGATTGGGGATCACCATCTAGAACTTCAGGGCTTCCATTCCCAGACAAAAGCATTCTAGCAAATTTTGCAAGAAGTAACAACTCTTCACAGGATTTCCGATGTCTAGAAGATGGTGCAATGTCTGTGAAACTAGAAGAGGTTGGTTTTGAGCGGAACTCAAAGTCTTTGAATTCACTGCAAACTTCTCTGTTTCCCGAAGTAATGCAGATTCTGAGATTTCCACTGCTGTGAAGTGGTGTGTGGCAGCGGAGAACACCTGGCTGAACTATTTCAACAGGTACCTCACTGTCACCAAACATCACGGCCCAACACAAATTCGATGGATCACATAGAAAATCTCCCGTAATGATGACCTGAATAAATGAGATGGCGAGAAGAGCATCTGTAAATGAGAACATTTGGTGTTATGGTGTAAAAAAGAAAAAAAAAACTTCACAATTTACCTTGGTGATCTCATAGGAAAATGCCCATTCTGGAGAGATCTCACGAATGTTAAACTTGATTGTCTGTCCTAAGGCAAATGTTGTATCTTCTCTGGAGTAGGGTTCAAACTGACCATGGTCAAACAACTCTGCTATTTCAGAGTCCTGAGAATTGCTTTGAAATGTGAATGCTGTTTTTGTTTGCCAATCTGGGTTCAGAGAGCTTTCAAATCTACTGTCATAAGCTGAAATGGTATCAGTTACACTGTTCACTCTGTTTCTCAGCACAGAGTTCAAAGATGGTGAGTCAATGCTGGCTTCTGGTCCTAAAAGAAACCTTTTAGCAGCAGAAAGTTGTATGCGCAAATCACTGCTGTCCAGGCGTTCTGGTGGATGGTATTCTGAATTTTTCTGATACTCAACATCCGATTGCTGTGCAAAAACACAAGTCATTGATACAGTTCAGTGAGAGTATAAGTTATGCAAAGATATTTATGAACAATTGAACACAAGGGGTATAATTTTGATATGGAGAGGACAAGACATTTAAGTACATTTTGTTAAATGTGCTATAAAAGATTGTCTTCAAACACCAAATCCATAACAAATATCAACTTCAAATTTTCCTAAAGAGTAGTGAAAGTTAAAATGTTGAAAAAATATATTGGATGAGGAACACTTCAAGCCATCCCACCTAAGAATCTTTCAAAACACTATCATAGATTGTTTTCACAATTCCACATGCATCACTGCATCAGTTTTATGTGTTCTACAAGGAAGAAGAATCCCAAGTTACGATTTCCTCACCTGGTATATGGATGAAGTTGGTAAACCTGAACTGGAGTGCAGTACATCTTCCCATGATGGTGCTATATTCCTACTTAAACCTTTCTGTGTTCCTTCTTGTCGAATTTGTTTGACTTGGTTGTCACCTGGATAAGGCAGGAAAACCAATTTGATTTGACTTTGTTAACAAAAATCGAACTGTCAGTTCAACACCTAACAGCATGATGCTTCGTATATACTTCCTCTATCCCAAATTATAAGACATTTTGGCATTTCTAAATTCATAGCATTTGCTATGTATCTAGACATAACATATATCTAGGTGCATAGCAAAAGCTATGAATCTAGAAAAGCCAAAACATCTTATAATTTGGAATGGAGGGAGTACATGTGCCAGAAGGCCACAAGTAGGCGCATCACTTGTGCATCAAAAACGTTTTTCTAACAGCAGATGACTGCATGGTGAGATTTTAAATATCTAGCAAGGCATGTGTTCAAAACAAAAGCTCACACTGGTTTGACGAAAAAAATGTTTTGATATAATCATAGATATAATAAAAAGCAAATTTGGCCCTGCATACAGGACAGGTTGCAATTGGCCTCATAGGGAAAAGAAAAAAAAAGGAAACTTTAACCGTTGGAAGTTGTGATTCCATTACTTTGGGCTAACCCTAGAAGGGTAGCTATATAGGTTCCATACATGGGCCACATGGGCCTTAGCCTCATGGGCCTAAACACATACTCCAACACCCCCCCGCAGTCTGAACTACCGGTGCAGCGGAGTTCAAGGCTGAACAAGAAAGAACACACATAAACCCTCCACAGACGCAACTAGCCACCAGTGATGTTGAGGCTGGAGCGAAACTCGGCGAAGGTCGAGGATGGGAGGCCTTTGGTGAAGATGTCCGCGAACTGGGAGGTCGTCGGAACATGAAGAACCCGCACCTTGCCCATGGCCACCCGATCACGGACAAAGTGGAGGTCGATCTCCACATGCTTCGTCCGCTGGTGCTGGATGGGGTTGGTGGAGAGGTAGACCGCACTGACGTTGTCGCAGTAGATCAGTGTGCTCCGGGAGGGCGGAGTGTGCAACTCCGCAAGCAGTTGCCTGAGCCAGGCGGCCTCCGCCACGCCGTTAGCAACGGCGTGGTACTCCGCCTCGGCGCTGGACCGTGAGACCACCGGCTGGCGCTTGGACGACCAAGACACCAGGTTGCCGCCCAGGAAGACGGCGTAGCCGGAGGTGGAGCGGCGAGTATCCGGGCACCCGGCCCAGTCAGCGTCGGTGTAAACGGTGAGGTCGGTGGAGGAGTCCCGGTGGAGGAGGCCGTAGTCGAGCGTGCCCCGGAGGTAGCGGAGGAGGCGCTTGAGAGCCGTGAGGTGAGGCTCCCGGGGGTCATGCATATGGAGGCAGACCTGCTGAACTACATAGGTGATGTCCGGCCTGGTGAAGGTGAGGTACTGAAGGGCCCCGGCGAGACTCCTGTACGCAGTGGGATCAGCCACCGGTGGTCCCTCAGCCTCAGACAGCTTGCCCTGAGTGTCGACCGGAGTGGAGCAGGGGTTGCAGTCAGTCATCCCAGCCCGCTCCAGGATGTCCCGAGTGTACTGTCGCTGGTGAAGTAGGAGCCCGGTAGGACGGTGCTCAACAGTGACACCGAGGAAGTGGTGGAGCTCATCCAGATCCTTCATCGCGAACTCCTGCTGGAGAGCGGTGATGATCTGACGAAGAAGTGGATCACTGGAGGCGGTGAGGACAATGTCATCAACATAGAGCAGCAAGTATGCAGTGTCGGCTCCATGGTGGTAGACGAACAGGGACGTATCAGACTTGGCCTCCATGAACCCCAGGGTCAGCAAGAAAGCGGCGAACCGGAGGTTCCACGCCCGAGGTGCCTGCTTGAGGCTGTAGAGGGACCTGTTGAGCCGGCAGACCATGTCAGGACGGGTGGTGTCGACGAACCCCGCCGGCTGACTGCAGTACACCGTCTCGGTAAGAAGGCCGTGGAGGAAGGCGTTCTTGACGTCCAGCTGGTGGACGGGCCAAGACCGAGCAAGCGCCAGCGATAGCACGGTACGGACGGTGGCCGGCTTGACCACCGGGCTGAAGGTCTCATCGTAGTCGACGCCAGGGCGCTGAGTGAAACCCCGGAGGACCCATCGAGCCTTGTAGCGCTCGAGAGAGCCGTTAGCCCGGCGCTTGTGGGTCCAAATCCACTTGCCGGTGACGACATTGGCGCCCGGCGGCCGGGGCACCAACTCCCACGTCTGGTTGGCGAGTAGCGCGGCGTACTCCTCTTCCATCGCGCGGCGCCAGTGAGGGTCCACCAGGGCGTCGCGGACGGAAGAGGGTACCGGAGAGACCACCGCGTTGCCGGTCGAAGCCTCGAGGACACGAGGCGGCAGTGTGCCAGCCACGTGTCTGGTCACCATCGGGTGAACATGCCGCGGGTGTCGGTGAAGCAGCGGCGGGTGGTAGACCGGCGGGGCACCACGAGCTGGCGGGGACTGCGTCGGTGGTGTCGGTGTCCCCGGTGGACAAGGAAGCGCGAGCGGCGGCCGCCGCGGCCTGCGCTGGTACACCCGTACCGGCGCGGCGAACCTCGACGGAGGTGCCGGGGCAGGTGCCGGGACGGGATCCGGCGTCGGCGACCGACACGACCCCCCCGGGGCAGAAGCGGGGGACGAAGGCCCCGAGTCTGCACCAACCGGAGAGGACGGGGCCGCGCCCGAGGACGACGGGCCCGGACCCGCTGGGGATCCGGGACCGGGGGCCGGTCCGGCGCGCGGCGAAGCGGTACCTGCAGGAGACCATGAAAAAGGTGGCTGGACCACCGGGTCAGTGGGAAACAGGGAGGGTGGGTCAGGTACCGGAGGGGTGGAAGTGCTGGAAAAGCGAAAGACGGACTCATCGAATACCACATGGCGAGAAATGAGAACCCGTCGGGAGGTAAGGTCAAAGCACCGGTACCCCTTGTGATCCGGAGAGTACCCGAGGAAGACACAGAGCGTGGAGCGAGGGTCCAGCTTGTGAGAAGAAGTGGCAGCGATCTTGGGGTAACACGCACACCTAAACACGCGGAGGTGATCGTACCGAGGCGAATTACCGAAGAGGGCGTGGTGAGGAGTGAGAGTGGGACAGGCCGCAGAAGGAAGGCGGTTAAGGAGGTAGGTGGCGGTGTGCAGGCCCTCAGCCCAGAAGCGAGCGAGGAGAGATGCCTGAAACAAAAGGGTACGCACGGTGTCATTGGTGGTGCGAATCATCCGCTCAACCTTGCCATTCTGCGAAGAGGTGTATGGACAAGACATGCGGAGCTGAACACCGTGAGAGAGGAAGAAATCTCGGGAGGTGGAGTTATCAAACTCGCGACCATTGTCACACTGGACGGCCTTGATGGCGAGGCCGAACTGTGTAGACACCCAAGTGAAGAAGTGAAGGAGCGTGGTAAACGTATCTGACTTCGCACGGAGAGGAAAAGTCCACGAATAATGCGAAAAATCATCAACAACCACAAGATAGTACTTATAACCGGAAATACTCAGAATAGGAGATGTCCATAGGTCGCAATGTACAAAATCAAAAATACGGGCCGCATGGGTCAGTGGGAAACAGGGAGGGTGGGTCAGGTACCGGAGGGGTGGTAGTGCTGGAAAAGGGAAAGACGGACTCATCGAATACCACATGGCGAGAGATGAGAACCCGTCGGGAGGTAAGGTCAAAGCACCGGTACCCCTTGTGATCCGGAGAGTACCCGAGGAAAACACAGAGCGTGTAGCGAGGGTCCAGCTTGTGAGAAGAAGTGGCAGCGATCTTGGGGTAACACGCACACCTAAACACGCGGAGGTGATCGTACCGAGGCGAATTACCGAAGAGGGCGTGGTGAGGAGTGAGAGTGGGACAGGCCGCAGAAGGAAGGCGGTTAAGGAGGTAGGTGGCGGTGTGCAGGCCCTCAGCCCAGAAGCGAGCGAGGAGAGATGCCTGAAACAGAAGGGTACGCACGGTGTCATTGGTGGTGCGAATCATCCGCTCAACCTTGCCATTCTGCGAAGAGGTGTATGGACAAGACATGCGGAGCTGAACACCGTGAGAGAGGAAGAAATCTCGGGAGGTGGAGTTATCAAACTCGCGACCATTGTCACACTGGACGGCCTTGATGGCGAGGCCGAACTGTGTAGACACCCAAGTGAAGAAGTGAAGGAGCGTGGTAAACGTATCTGACTTCGCACGGAGAGGAAAAGTCCACGAATAATGCGAAAAATCATCAACAACCACAAGATAGTACTTATAACCGGAAATACTCAGAATAGGAGATGTCCATAGGTCGCAATGTACAAAATCAAAAATACGGGCCGCATGGGAAGTAGAACTAGAAAAAGGAAGACGAACATGTCGGCCCAATTGGCACGCATGACACAGTTGCTCATCATGAGCTCGAGTACATGGAAAACCAGAGCTACGACTGAGCTGTATCAGGGCATCACGTCCAGGATGGCCGAGGCGCCGGTGCCAGGTAGTAGAGGAAGTAGAAGCGACGAAGGCAGCTGACAAAACGGGCGGCGAAGAAGACGAAGGAGCCGCCGGGAAGCGAAGGGTGTAAAGGGGCCCGGTGCTGTCACATCGGAGCAGAGGACGCCGGGAAGCCAAATCCTTTACAGTAAGACCAGAAGAGTCAAATTCCACAGAACAAGAATTGTCAGCTGTAAAACGTCGAATAGAAAGAAGATTATGAACCATAGAGGGAGCCACAAGAACATCAGGAAGACAAAAGGAGCCATGAGCACCGGCGGTACCCACAGACGAGACTGGAATACAAGAACCATTTGCGACCATAATGGACGAAGGAAGAGAGGAAGAGGGAGAGTGAATCGACGAAAGTATACCGGGGTCGGGAGTAGTATGGTAGGTGGCCCCCGAATCAGCGATCCACTCGGGTCCGACCAGAGGTGTCAGGCCCATGGTGCTGAACGAGCGAGCCAGGGCCGCCTGGTCCCAGCCAGTGACCCCCGGTGGAGGCCCGGAGGGTGGAACCCACGGCGTAGCAGGGAAGACGCCGAGTGGAGGACCAGCAGGAGGAGCTCCGGTGAGCATGGCCACCGGTGGACGCGAGTTGGCCCCGGTGGCGTGGTAGGGCCACTGGAGATGCGCCCAGACCACGGGTTCTGGAAAGAGGGCCATGGTGCCCCCCCTGCGGTCCACCAGGTGCCGGGGCCTGGGTAGGTGCACCCCGGCCGCCCCCGCGACCCCGTCTGCGGCGACGACGACCGCCACGACCCCCCCACCTCCGCTCGGCCCGGAGGGAGGGGGACCCAGGAGAGACGACGGCGGTGGAGCGGACGGCCGTGGAGCAGACAGGCGCGGCGGAGTAGCAGCCAGAGCCGTCGAGGAGGCCCCCGGGGAAGCAGTGGAACCCGGCTGGAGGCCCTGCGTGAGCTCCTCCATAACGAGATCGTCACGGACCTCCAGGAAGGTAGGGAAGGGCCTCTGACGGGTGATCCACATCCTGAGGTGGGCGTAGCGGTCGCTGAGCCCCCGGAGGACGTTGAGGACCAAGATGCGATCCTCCACGGGCCACCCGAGGTCCCCCAGCGAGTCAGCCATGGCCTTCATCCGACGGCAGAACTCACCGACGGAGAGGTCACCCTAGACGAAGGTGCGGAAGCTCGCGTCGAGGCGCAGAGCCCGGGCCTCAGCGTTGCCCAGAAACTGACCCTCAAGGGCCAGCCACGCCCGGCGCGCGTCAGGGGAGGTGCGGACGAGGTCGTGGAGGTCCAGAGAGATCGTCCCCAGGATCCAGGAGAGGACGATGCTGTCGAGACGGAGCCACGACGGTGTCTGGGCAGCGACGAGGGCGTCGAAGAGGACGTGGTCGTCGAGGGCGTAGCGGCGAAGGGTGAGAACCACCAGATCCCGCCAACGGGCGTAGGAAGGAGACTCCGGCTCGAGGACGACTGGAACGAGAAGGCGAATGTTCTGGACCCCCCCGGCCTGGTAGTGGAGCTGAGCCACAAGCGGGTCAGCCGGGTCGTGCCAAAGAACGGCGGTGTGCGACACACGACGTCCCGGCGAGGCGGAGGAGGTGGCGCCGGCGTCCAGGTCCGCTGGAGAGGCAAGGAGCTGCTCGGCCTCGGCGATCTGGCGGGTCAGGGTGTCGGCCGCGTCGCGCTCGTGCTCCTAGACGAGGGCGGCCGCACGCACACGGGCCTGGCCCTCCGCGATGGCGGTCCGGGCAGCGGCAAGAGCCGCGGCGAGGGTGAGGTTCGGTCCAGTCAGGCCGAGAGAGAGACCCCCAGGAAGGCCGGACTGAAAAACGGAGGTGGCAGCAGCAGCGAGTGGACCCTCGGGCAGCGCCTGGAGAGGCTGGAGGTGGGGCTGCGGCTGCTGGAGGGGCTGCTGGAGACCACCATCGGCCTGGAGACCACCACCGGCGGCCCCCGTGTCCTCACCCTCGGCAGAGCCCCCCCCCCAGCGCCAGGAGCAGCAGCCGTGGTGAGGACATGTGCAGGGGCGGCGGCTTCAGTAGCGGCATCAGGAAGGGCCCCCTGCAGCGGCTGGAGGAGGATGGATTGGAGGAGGGGCTGGCGCTGCTGCAGCAGGTGGGAGGAGGGGCTGGCGCGGCTGGAGGTGGCGGCTGGAGGGGCGGCAGACCCGGGCGCCTCCACCCCGGCTCCAGAGAAGGCCGGGTGGACATCCCCTGCGCCGGCCAGAGGAGCAGATGGGGCGGCTGCAGAGGGAGGGGAGCCGGCCAGGACCTGTGCCCAGGTGTAGGAGGAAGAGAGAGGGGGGAAATGACTGTAGAGGGGAGGAGGAGGAGGAGGGCGGCCAGCCATGGCGCCGGCTGGCCGGCGGCGGCGGCCAGGAAGGGGCTGGCGGCGGCTGGGTGGAGGGAAAGACTAACCTAGGCTGGATACCATGTTGGAAGTTGTGATTCCATTACTTTGGGCTAACCCTAGAAGGGTAGCTATATAGGTTCCATACATGGGCCACATGGGCCTTAGCCTCATGGGCCTAAACACATACTCCAACATTAACTACACAAAAAGTTGACACCATCCTAATCCTGACAGAGTTCACTCTAGTACAAAACTAAACACTATTCTTTTTCCTTTCATCAAATTCAGCTATTATAAAGTTTTCCTAAGTTACAGATATAACAAGCCTGTGAACATGACATCCTTTAAAAGAAATTCTCTTATGTACAACTAGTGTGCTCCTGCAAGAAAATTAAAACAACTAGCATGAAACAACTATAAGCCTTTCAGTTAGCCTTTTACATACAACTGCGTGCATAAAATATTTTTGAATTTTACCTGCTATGGACCTAAAAAGAAATGCAGAAATAAACAAAAACTTTTTCTAGTCTTACCTCCCATGGAATGAGCTTGATTTGAGCAAATATAGTCATCATCATCATCTTCACCCAAACTTAACTGCTCAGCTATCTTTTTTAAAGCCATATTAAGCCCAGATTTATTTTGCGAGTTACTATTATCAGTCCGATTTTGTTGCAGACAAATGTGTCCAACCTCTGGTATGCTTAGTAAACCGCCATCATTTTTGTTATACTCTTTGTTACCGGAATAGGAACTTACTTCAGTTACAGAACTCAAATTAGAATAGCTCTGATGGGACTCACAGCCCTCACTAGTGCCAGAAGTGGAGCTGTGGTATTGATTTCCACAGATGGCATTTGGATATCCCAAGGGTGAAGGTTCTGGGGGGGCATTCGACAATTGTGATGAATAATATCTGCCCTGTGAGATGAAAGAAGCGATTGCACAAGCACCATTAGTTACAGAAAGAGCTCATGTATTTTAAATAAGTAATAAAACCAAAGAATCTCTTATTATAAGGGAATGGGCTTATCTAATTCACTAAAAAGTTAGTTTCAAATTTTCACAATTTTTTGGAATAGCAAGAAAATATTCTCTGTAATTGTCCAAGGATAAAACATGAAAGGCATGACCGGATTATAGCAAGTGGCATTTTGTGTATCAATAACTCAATAGGTCATCTGAGTCAGTCCTGTCAGTATGTATTTGCAGAGCCGATGATCATGTCAAACAACACGAGAAAAAAAATACATGAAAGTATAACAAGGCAATGTTAAGATTACATACCTCAGCAACCTCTCTGTATTGTACCAGCACAATGTGTTCATATGCACTGCAAAAGTAGAGAATACGAATCAATAAACTTGAAAGTTGTAACCACTGTTTTTGTTTCTCAAGGACAGATGTTCAGAAACAATTCAATGTATACTTAAGTAACAAATTACACAGTAATTCAGCACAATTGTGACTACAATTATCGCATACAACTTAGATGGGCCATAGATCATAAATTCACAGATTCGAGCTAACTGAATGGAAAGATAATCTTACGGTTCCAACATCCAGAAACACCGTCTCTGGAAACATGGATTTTGCTCCCCATGAGCGTAATAGCAGCTCAAAGAATCAACATTTCCAACCTGCAATGGTGAGAAAATGTCAGATATGAGACAGAGGACGCTGATCAATAATCGACTTCTAAAATTTATGATCCGTACCAGACTAGTGAGATAAAGGAACCTCTTTCATTTCAGTTCAATAAATCCAATTCCTAAGAAAATCTCATATTAATCGAGAGTGAAAAAAACTGCAACCATGATCTGGTGACACCTGATCTCGCACTCGAACTACACACTACAAACAGAGAGAAACTAGAAACAAAAGGTCCTGTTCAACAATCAGGCAACCATCAATCTAACAAAGGCCAGGGGTATTATATTCCAGCAAATGACCTGACCAACAGCTCCTAGAGCGCTTTTGCTCCAGCAGAGCACCATAATATGCATTCATCTGTGACAGCCTGCAGCAGCCATGAAACTCAAACTTGTCCCATTAAAGACGCAAGTCCGAGTGTCATGCCTGTGCTGCAGGCGGCCACAGATGAGGTACATCATAATTTCATAAAGTAATTGCCAACAATTCTTTTGGTCACTATGAAAACACAAAGCTCCACACAAACATTGACTGTTAGGACAAAACAACATAGATTTGAACAGTTTTTGGTATACAGCTTGCAATACTGTTTGTAAAATCATCAATACATGTAAAGGTCACTTGGACACGCTATCATGGAAATTAAGATGAACATAATACATACTTTGACCAAGTAAGTGGTTTTAACTTTGTCCTAAGTCAAGCTTCTCTAACTTTGACCAAGTTTATAAAAAAAATGCACAAACATCGACAACATCAAACAAGATTCATTAGATACACCATGAAATATATTTTGATAGTCCATTTATTTGATGTTATAGATGTTAATACATTTTTCTATAAACTTGGTCAAAGTTAGATAAGTTTGAATTAAGACAAAACTAAAACAACTTACAATTTGAAACGTAGGGAGTATATTCAAACCACATTAGCTAAATAGGGGTGATGTCTCCTGAAATTCAAAGAGGAAGCTGGATAAAGCTAGATCAACCTCAAATACTTATTGCAATTCACGGGTCCATAATTGCTTAATGCAAGGGATTCAATACCGACCACTATACAACGAACATGTGTGACTGACATTCATGATAGGTGTCAACTAAATGTATGTAATTGATGAGATTGGCATGCTAATTAATTTGCCATATTCAATAGTTTACACGTTGCACCACCGAAAAGTCTTGGTAGACAACAAGGTGATTTGCCCCAAAGGTGAGTTTTGTAATATTGAAACATAAAAGTTTAACAACCATTGAACTAGAATATTCAGATAAAAATATGGAAACAACTGGAATGATTTGGTGCTATACTGAGCCTTCTGAAATAAACCTTCAGTCGTTCATGAGCCTCCCCAACAGTTCTTCCATCCTTCTTCCTCCGCCATGTGTGACCATCTCTCCGGAAATACCGATTGACACGACGATTGTAAAGGAATAGGGAACCGCCTGTAGAACAATCAAATATGTTGTTAAAGAAAAGCACAATTATACAAGTAAGATAATTTCCTCTAATTAAGGGATATATGTGCTTTACTGGGTGGCTTCTTTGGTGCCTCATGGGTTATCGGGAACCTCTCGTGATTCTGCAAGATATAGTACACTTCAGAAGGCTTTAACCACCTAGTCCTTGCTTCTTCACGAAGTACGTTGATGTCAAAACCTACAGCCAAAGAGAGTACCAAAGGATAAGCCGATAAGGTGTGGCATTAGTTAATTTTCTCCTTTTCTAAAAAAATAGTTAATTTTCTATTAAACCCCATAGGACCACAATAAAGTCGTAACACTAACATGAATCTCATCATGGGATATGATTAGTTGAAGAAATCATTCTCTCCTCAATATAAAGATATCGTATAAAGTTACTGAAAAGAAAATCCCAATCTTTTCAAGCTCGTCTAAGAAATGTACTGATCTCATGAGGGTCAAAACCCCAACATAAGCCATGAACCTTGCCAAGATTTGCATCTTTATACGGTGCAACGTAAGGTCAATGAAATCTTAAGACAAGACAATCCTGTAGAAAAGGGCATATTTATGCTTCCAGAAGCTTAGACCGACATCCCATCCGTTGCAGTTGTACCAAAAGCTAAAGATGAATTCGAGCCAGAGTCGACGGACTGGAAACATGGCTGAAAAAGAATCTGACAAACGCCCTATTCCATGAATCACTGCAGAAACAATTGTAATCCCATGTTTTGCTTTCTCGATTCTCTCTTTATCGGGAAAAAAAAGCATCCACCGAACATCAGAAGGAATCAAGACACCCACGCCAAGAAACAAGAACCGCTGCTCTGATCGCCCATTCGCCCCACCCAGGTAAACACCCAGGAAGTAATAAAGATGATGCCTTGGCCGCGGCAATCAAGAATCGCCAAATAAACGATGAGAAAGCACAAGAAAAAGCACTCACTCTGGCTCATGGTCACTTGCAGAGATCCAGCAGCTTCCAAGCTCCCATGGAAGGAGGGGGCCGAGAAAACCCCCGCACCAAATCTAAATGGTCCCCCCCAGTTCCCAACAGAAGCTCTGAGATTAGCTGCTAACAAACAAGAGTTAAAGGCACAGTTAGTGTGGGAGGAGGAGAAGCTGTACTAGGCCACAAGAACTCCTCCGTGCCCTTTATTTGCTCCACAGATGATACGGCAGGCAGACAGGGTATACCGCAGGGTGAAAGGGAGAGAGGAGATATTGATGGGCAGGCAAATCGATCAGCTAAGTCTGTTGCTTCTGCAATTCAAGACAGCGACCGGCCCTTTGTCCCCAGATTTAGAGTTTAGTCCATGTCCATCCACAGATATTTTTTTTTTTTGTTAGCGAAAAGCACAGCTGCACAGGGTGCCGACTGGCGCGGATAAACAATTGTAATAAGATATTTAGTGTGTAGGTGCACATGGAATTTTTCATATTGCCATGAGCAGCTTGTGCAATCCTGACTTATTAAACTGCTCTTCTCATTTTGGTTCTTTTGGCTTTGTTTATAGCTTGACTTGACCTGGGAGTTGAGATGATGAGAGTGGAACCACTGGTCACTCCTTCACGTCTGAATGCGAAAGCAATTGTTTGTTCTTTTCGCAAAGAAAGAGGGTTTGGTAAATTGCACGCCGTCTAGAAGTCAGTGACCCACGCTGAGTGTGTAAATAAATGCTTCAGCATCTTGCTGAGATCCAACGTCCACACCGGTTATTACTGGTACTATAGAGCCAGCGTCGGTGGAACTTTTATTTAAGTTTTATTTGTATTAAATAGATTACCATATAAATATTTTTTTATGACATGGTAGTATATTTAAAGAAGAGAGAGAAAAAATGGGTTCTATATAGATGAAACTCTCTTGGCATGATTACCAACTCTCTCTGAGTCTTGAAATTAAATACATATGAAACCATGAAATGAAACTATTCATTCAAAGTGGGTGTTCCATTCAATTTTTTTCATTCCACGTAACATAGCAGTCTTAGAAACAATATCATAAAACTCCCCACTGAAATTGGTCTTAAGCAAGACTTCTCGTCATCACCCTAGAGGCATTCGTTTATTTATGCGTATAAGAAGGCCCTCAAACTCTACTTGACAGAAATACTGCAAAAGTTAACTACATTTACAGTGCAAACTTGACGAATGAGCACGAGTAAATTTCTCGGTACCATACATACGCTAACAAATTGTTTTGCCCAACTAAACTTGGCTTTTAGGATGAGACAGCAGAAGAGAATATGGCTTTACCGCTTCGCTCTCAAAGCCGTGTGCATGAGCATGACATGGAGCGGCAAGTGGTACCACCAAATTGATGGGACACGGTACAAGGTGTCGAGGATGATTGAGGAATGAAATGAACCTACTTGACGTGTACAGTACAGTGCACCCCAGACCATACCGTTGGTTTTAATGGGCATGTTAGATGGAGTTTTTTTTTCAAACTATCAATATATAATAATGTGGTGTGTTGAGACGTTATTATTTTAGAAAAACAGCAGTGAAATATTCTATTGAAATTATGATACATTGAAGAATTGGATATTTATGTGTTTATATGTTCTATGTGTTTTATACGGGCATGAGAGAGAGAGTTAAACTATGCAAACACTTAATACAGTAGTCATTATTCCAAATCATTTAGAAAATGGAGCGCTCCTTGCTTGAACACACTACTCTAACTTGTATGTGCATAGGAGAGATTGGGTCTGCCGGATCCCCATAAGACGGTTCTTAACTTGCGAGTGATGACAGACCAAAAATTCTTTCTCTTTTTAATATTAGGTGGAGATAGAGATTAATGTAGAGGCTTTAAAATGAGTCTGACTTGTTAGTGATGATGGGTCAAGAAATATTTCTCTTTTTAGTATTAGGTAGAGATAAGATTAATGTGAAGGCTCTTAAGTAAATCTCTTGCAGTGGTACACTATCTCTTTTTATCAAGTTAAGAGTGATCAATATTGTGGAGAATAATTGTACATGATGGAAAAGCAGCTGGAAAATTAACATATGGATGAATTGGACCTAAAATGTGAGGAAAAATTTGTAGTTAGGTCCCATTTGGTATGGCTCCTCTTTTGCTCCGGCTCTCTAGAGTAATCTTGCCAAACGTTTAAGTAGGGGAAGTTGTTTGGAGCTATTTTTTAATAAAAAAAGCCAGAGCCGTTTTAGAAACTGTGGAGAAGCCCATGCTCAAGCACACCCTTAGACAATGTATAGGGGCTCAACTTGTGTCAAATTTTTTTTTTTTTTTTGGACGAAGAGAGATTAAGCAGTAGTGCATTGGGAAAAGGACGAAGTCGTCTCCTGTGTTTGCTCCCGAGAGCGCTCAAAACAAAAGCGGAAGCTGCCAGGAACTACTGGCCAAATTCCGTGGTCAAAAAAGGCGATATGCACGTGCGAGTTGATGGTTCAGGAAGTTACCAAGAAGCGTAAAAAACGGATATCGATTTAACGACTGGTGATGGAAGTGTATGGTCTTTTTTTTTCTTTTGTTTTTGTTGCGAGACAATAGTAGCGTGCAATTGGCCTCCTTGTTCACCGTCTTAGCTTATTTTTATTTCATTTTTCTTACCTGCAATTTTAGCTCAAAAAAATATTAGATATAGAATTATGAAATTCTTGCATCTCAGAAAGACGTGACGGACTGGTGATGGCCGAGCATCGAATTTATGTATAGTCCACTAAAGTACTAATGATGTGTGGTTAATGATTCTTCCGTACTTGTTAACTTGGAACCTCCTCAACCCATCAAGGGGAAAAAAACATGCAGTGTGCTAAACTGGGACAAGACCTGAAATCGAAGGTTCACCTCTGAACCTAGATGCAGAGACATGCTAATAGTACTGCCCTGCATTTAAGCACTTTGACCTGTACATTGGCGACAACATCCCTGTTCGCTTGAGCTACTTTTCAGCCATAGAACAGTATTTTTCTCTCACAACATTTCAGCATAAGCGAACAGGGTGTATAATTTTGATGGGAGAAGTGAAGCTCGGTTTCACATGTACTGAAAGTCATGGTGATCACATTCCTTTGGCTAGTCATGCATGCACATATGTTGTATTTGGCTATAAGCTCAGTTCACATCCCTTTTAAGATCTAGGACTTGTTTGGATAGAAGTCTTCTAGACAATACGGATCCTAACTCTAAACGTTCAAAATCTGACATCTGGGAGCCCTATTTTTTCACGTTTTCATCCAAACAACCTTCTCTAGTATATATACCTAAGCACTCTCGCTTGCAAAAGCAAATGGCAACGGATCATGGTTCTTTGTTCTCCAACCTGAACCAACATAAGAATATGTCTGAAAGGGAGAGGTGGACAATGACGCTAATGAAACTGAAAGTCATGCCCATCCGTGTTCTCTCTCTCTCTCTCTCTGCTCGCTTCACTTTCCTGGGCATGGTGCTAACCAAAGTCAAAAATTGATGGTGCATTTTAGGGCCAGTTTGGCAGAGCTCCCAATGCACTCGCACTCGAACCAACTCCCAATCCTACTCCCCACCGCGCTCCTGCTCCCTTCTACTCCAAACTCAAGCGGAGTCATTTAGTAGAGCTCCCACAACAACTCTAGCTCCCAACTCGGTAGAGGAAGAGGAGGGCAAGTTGTGAGGCGCGAGGAGGAGGCGCGAACACGATCTTGGTCTCGACAAACTTGGTCTCGTGGCGTGCTTGGTCTCGATGAGCTTGGCGATGACGAGTTAGATCTCAGCAAGCTCGGCTAGTGAAGACATGCTGATCTTGGCGACAGCAGCCACAATGGACAAGGACGGCGGGGGAGGTGAGGAAGCATTGTGGGAGGTGAAAGCATCTAGGCCCCGAGAGTTGGTTTCGACAATTGATGATAACGCTTTATTACCATGACTAACGTGTGTTTTGCAGAAACTTTGGTAAGTTAGGTCATGGTGTTAATAACTGCTTTGGGCACTATGGTATTCATGCCCCTTGATGGAAATCGTTTCGGTTTTCAAAGGATTGACGTCAAGATTAAGGACGGTTAGTTCCGGATGTCAAGGTGTTGAGTTACATTCGGAATAGTCATTAGGATCTTCGTTTTCTCTTTTGGCCGTACTATAAAGGGGGGCATGAGCGAGTAGCTTGACCTAGGTGAGTCTTGTGTTTAGGTGTGGTGCACACTTGTCAAACTTAGCACTAGGTAGCTCTAGAATAGCTCAAAGTTCAGTTGGAAGCAACTTGGTTCAAGTTGCGTCGCGTTTCGGAGTGTTTAGAGACGTTTTCCCTTGACCGGACGCGGTGTCTGGTATGACTGGACGCGTCCGGTTAGTTCTAAACCGTTACTGTGTCTCAGCTCTGTTGACCGGACGCGGTCCTTGCGAGGACCAGACGCGGTGTTCAGGCTGACACGTGTCACTTGAGGGAAATCACCTAATCGGACGCGACTGGGTGTGATCGGCGCGTCCGGTCACGTTCCAGTAAGGTACTCTGACGACCGGACGCGTCCGGTCATCACTGATCGGACGCGGTCGCGCATCAGGTCAGAGTACAGTAAACTCCCTGCACGATCGGACGCGTCCGGTCACCCCTGATCGGCGCGTCCGGTCACTGAGCCGTTATTTTAGGTTTTCGACCGTTACGAGCGATCGGCGTATCCGGTCACTTCGACCGGCGCGTCCGGTCACCTCGTATTTTGCTGAGTTGGCAGGTAACGGTTGGTTTTGACTGTGGGGTGTATAAATACATCCCCACCACCTCTTTTAGAGGTCTCTTGCTCATTTGTTCAGCTGAAAAACACCTTTGAAGTGCAAGGGAGTGCAAGAGCTCTAGTGAGGATTGTGATTTGAGAATCAAAGCTTGAGAGTCCCTCACTAGTGACTAGAGAGTAGCAAGTGTGCATCCATCTTCTCATTAGGCTTGTTGTGGTCAAGTGAGAGTTCTAGCTTGTTACTCTTGGTGATCGCCATCACCTAGATGGCTTGGTGGTGATTGGGAGTTTGGTGATCATCCGGCAGAGCTTGTGGATGACCCAACTCATCTTGTGAGCGGTTTTGGGCGATTCACCGTGACAGAGTGTTGAAGAATCAGCCCGTAGAGAGCACTTGATCCTTGCGCGAATTAAGGGGGAGCTACACCCTTGCGCGGGTGCTCCAACGAGGACTAGTGGGGAGTGGTGACTCTCCGATACCTCGGGAAAACATCGCCTTGTTCCTTGCCCCTTACTTTCAAGCATTTACATTCTTGTATTACTTTCATTGCTTGGTTTACTTTCCTAGAATTGCCATGCTAGACTAGGATTGGAACTTAGGGTGCAAAACTTTTACCGGTAGAATCTCTAGGAACACAAGTAGGCACTAGGGGTGAATTCCGGCTTGTATTGCAATTAATTTTTAGAAAAGCCCAATTCACCCCCCCCCCTCTTGGGCATCTT
The DNA here is from genome assembly GCA_022457205.1 of Saccharum spontaneum. Classification (NCBI taxonomy): domain Eukaryota; kingdom Viridiplantae; phylum Streptophyta; class Magnoliopsida; order Poales; family Poaceae; genus Saccharum; species Saccharum spontaneum. The sequence goes on along the minus strand of CM039600.1, from coordinate 23,671,944 downwards.
GATCCTTTCAATTGGTATCAGAGCCGAGTTGCTCCTAATTTAGGCTTTACCGCCTAGAACAAGATGTCTAACGGGGAAGGACCACCTCCCACCTTTGAGGAGGATGATTTTCCATATTGGAAAATCCGAATGGAGGCGTACCTCGAAGCCATAGATGTTGGGTGCCTTAGAGCCGCAACCGAAGGGCTTCCCGCTATCAAGGATCCCGCCAACCCAAGTGATGATGAGAAGTACGACCGGTGGAATGCAAAGACCAAAAATACACTCTACCGGGGCTTAGGCAAGGATATCTTCAATCATGTGCGTAATGCAAAGAACGCTCATGAATTGTGGGAAAACCTTTGTGCTCTCCATGAGGGAACTAAGAGTGAGCGTGAGGAACGCTATCATATTGCTTTAAAGAAAATCAATTCTTTTGAGATGCTTCCTCAAGAAAGTGCTAATGACATGTACACTCGATTGAATGTTCTTGTAGAGGACCTCAATGCTCTTGGGCTCACCCAAATGAGCCAATCGGATGTTGCAAGGAGGATCTTGAGTGTTCTTCCCGTTGAGAAGTATGGTCACATTGTCATCGTGCTTCATCAAAGTGATCTCTCCACCGTAACACCGACACAAGTATTGGGGAAGATCAATGCACATGAGATATACATGCACATTACTCCGGAAGAGGGCTCATCATCTTCCAAGAAGAAAGACTTGACCTTCAAAGCTAGCCATGACAAGAAGAAGAAGAAGGGCCAAGCCATGATGGTGCAAGAGAGCTCAAGTGAAAGTGATATTGATGATGCATCACTTGCACTCATGGTGAGGAAGACCACCAAGATGCTAAAGAAGCTCAACAAGAGTGGCATCAAGTTCGATGGCAAGAAAAAGAAATTCTTCACAAGTAGCAAAAGGAAGCCAATCTCGAAGATGGATTGCTACAATTGTGATAAACTTGGCCACTTAGCTCATCAATGCCCTAGACCTCCAAAAGACAAGTACAAGAACAAGAACAAGTGCAAGAAGAATGATTCAAGTGATGAAGAAGAAGAGAGGAAGAAAAACAAGCCATACAAGAAGAAGGATGGCAAGAAGAAAGAGTTCCACAAGAAGAAGGGAGGAAAAGCATACATTATTGGTGATTGGCTCACTGACATTGAATCATCTTGTGAGTCCTCCGGCGATGAGAGCGATGATGAGAAAGAGAAGGTTGCCGCATTTGTGATGGGGCCATCTTCTTCACCGACATCTTCATCACCACCTTCACTGCCACCTTCACCATCATCGTCCACTACTCACCTATGCCTTATGGCCAAGGGTGAACGAAAGGTACAAAACCATGATAGTGATGATGAATATGATGCACCTTCTTATGATGAACTTGTAAAATTGTTGAACAAATACTCCAAAGTCATAAGGATAACTAGAAATGAAAATGATGAGCTTCAAAATGAAAATGAATCACTCTCATCTAAGCTTGAAAGTGCACAAAAGGCTAGCGATGAGCTCAAAGATCAAAATGAAATTATGTCTTCTACTCTCAAGGAGCTCAAAACTTTTAACAAAGAGCTTAGAGATCAACATGATAAACTTGAGAAGAAGCATGATGAGCTCATCACTAGGCACAACTCTCTAAAAGACAAATATACTACATTGAAAATTGACTATGATAGTCTTGTGGTTGCAAATAAACTTTCTCTTGAGACACATGATGCTACTAACAAAGTTGTTAAGTTTGATATAACTACATCATGTGATGACTTGATCATTGAAAACATTGAGCAAGGTTCTAGTAGCAAAGGCAAGAGTGTGGTTGAGTCCAATAACTATGATGATTATGCCAAGATCAAGAGTGAAAATGAGAAGCTTGCAAATGAGAACAAGAAGCTAAACGGGTTGATGGCTCTTGAGAAGCAAACATCAAATGAGTCACTCATTGAAGAAAACAAAAAGCTCAAGCAAGAGAAAGATCATCTCAAGACCGGCTTAAGCAAGTTCACAAGAGGCCAATATTTGCAAAGTGAGCTACTCATGAACACCGTAATGAAGATCGATAGAAGTGGCATTGGTTATTTAGCAAATCAAGAGAAGAAGGCTAAAGCTCAACAACAACAAAGCAAGTCAAAGCCCAAGCCAAAGAGATATATTGAGTGTGGACAAGAAGGCCATTTTGCTCATGAGTGCAAAACTCCACCACCACAACCATTACCCAAGCATGCTAGACCCTTTGCCTTCAATGCTCATTACATGCTAAGAAAAGATTCAAATGGAAAGATGAAAGTTATGTTCTTGGGTCCCCCAAACAAGAATAGGCCTAAGAAAATATGGGTTGCCAAGTCACTAGTTGAGAAAGTCAAGGGTCCCTCTCAAGTGTGGATCCCTAAACAAAAAGCTTGATCTCTTGTGTGTAGGTGAACTACAAGACCGGTGGATCTCATTGGGTTATTGGTAGTGGTTGCACTCAACATATGACCGGTGATCCTCGTATGTTCACCTCCATTGAAGAGAATGGGGTATGTCAAGAGAAGATCACATTTGGAGATAATTCAAAGAGCAAAGTCAAGGGTATAGGCAAGATTGCAATATCAAATGATCACTCACTCTCAAATGTGCTCTATGTTGCTTCATTGAGTTTCAACTTATTATCCGTTGGGCAACTTTGTGACCTTGGCTTCCAATGCTTGTTCACACCAAATGAAGTGGAAGTTTCAAAGATAGATGACAAGCAAGTGATATTCAAAGGCTTTAGATACAACAATCTTTATCTTGTTGACTTCACCTCCGAAGATGCAAACTTGATGACATGTTTGTTCACCAAGACCTCACTTGGATGGCTTTGGCATAGGAGGCTTGCTCATGTTGGAATGAACACTCTCAACAAGCTATTGAAGAAAGAACTAGTGAGAGGATTGAAGGATGTAAAGTTTGAAAAGGACAAACCTTGTAGTGCATGTTAAGCCGGCAAACAAGTTGCAAACACTCATCCAACCAAAGCTTACATGTCAACTTCAAGAGTGCTAGAACTTCTACACATGGATTTGTTTGGGCCTACAACCTACAAGAGCTTGGGTGGGAATCTCTATTGTCTTGTGATAGTGGATGACTACTCAAGGTACACATGGACTTTCTTCCTTCATGACAAATCCGAAGTGGCCAATTGCTTCAAGAAGTTTGCAAAGAGAGCTCAAAATGAATTTGAAGTCAAGATAAAGAAGATTAGAAGCGACAATGGGAAAGAGTTTGACAACACAAACATTGAAGCTTATTGTGATGAGATTGGAATCAAGCATTAAGTTTCTTCAACCTACACTCCTCAACAAAATGGTGTAGTTGAGAGAAAGAACCGGACTTTGATCACCCTTGCAAGAACAATGGTCGATGAGTACAACACTCCGGAGAAGTTGTGGGCCGAGGCAATCAACATCGCATGCTATGCTTCAAATCATCTCTTCCTACAAAAGTTTCTTGGCAAGACCCCCTATGAGTTGCTAAATGGGAAGAAGCCGGACGTCTCATTCTTCCGGGTGTTTGGTTGCAAATGCTACATCTACAAGAAGTGTCAACACCTAGGGAAGTTTCAAAGACGTTGTGATATTGGTTTTCTTGTTGGTTACTCATCAAAGTCCAAAGCATATAGAGTATTTAACCATGCCACCGGTTTGGTTGAAGAAACATATGATGTGGAATTTGATGAATCTAATGGCTCCCAAGGAGCAATTGAGAATTGTGATGATGTAGGTGATGAACCCTTGAGGGAGGCAATGAAGAACATGCCGGTGGGAGACATCAAGCCAAAAGATGATGAAGACGATGTACAAATTGTCGATCCACCATCTTCATCACATGTGCCTTAAAATGATGACAAGAATGAGAGAGTTGAAAATGAAGACACTCATGTCTCTCATGAACAAGCCGAGGCACAAGCTCAAGATGTTGATGCTCCCCATCCTCCTCCTCAAGTGGTTGATAGAAGAAACTCACCTCTACTTCAAGCACATCCATAAGATCTCATCATAGGGAGTCCAACTAAGGGAGTAATGACTCGATCTCAAAAGCTTGCTTCTTTTGTTGAACATCACTCTTTTGTCTCTTGTGTTGAACCTAAGAATGTAGAAGAAGCTCTTCAAGATCCGGATTGGGTGAATGCTATGCATGAAAAATTGAACAACTTCATCCGCAATCAAGTGTGGACACTTAAAGAGCATCCAAAAGGTGCAAGGGTCATTGGAACCAAGTGGGTGTTCCGCAACAAGCAAGATGACCAAGGCATAGTAGTGAGGAACAAGGCAAGTCTAGTTGCAAAGGGGTTCTCTCAAGTTGAAGGTCTTGATTTTAGAGAGACCTTTGCACCCGTTGCAAGACTTGAAGCCTTTGTATCCTCCTTGCATATGCATCACATCATGATATGAAACTATATCAAATGGATGTGAAAAGTGCATTCTTAAATAGCTTCATAAATGAACTAGTCTATGTTGATCAACCTCCCGGGTTTGAAGACTCTAGATATCCTAATCAAGTTTATAGGTTGTCTAAGGCGCTATATGGGCTCAAGCAAGCCCCTAGAACGGGTATGAGCGCCTCCGGGACTTCCTCATTAAGAAGGGCTTCACCATTGGGAAGGTCGACACCACACTATTCACCAAGAAGCTTAATGGGGAGATCTTCATTTGTCAAGTTTATGTTGATGATATCATCTTCGGATCAACAAATGAAGAATATTGCAAGGAATTTGGTGAATTGATGTCGAAGGAGTTCGAGATGTCTATGATTGGTGAGCTCACATTCTTCCTTGGTTTTCAAGTCAAGCAAATGAGAGAAGGGATTTTCATCTTTCAAGAAAAGTATACCAAGGATCTTCTCAAGAGATTCAAGATGGAAGAATGCAAACCAATCAAGACCCCAATGCCATCCAATGGACATCTCGACCTAGATGAGGGAGGTAAACCGGTTGATCAAACTCTCTACCGTTCTATGATTGGTAGCTTGTTGTACCTTACCGCATCTAGGCCCGATATCATGTTTAGTGTGTGCATGTGTGCTCGCTTTCAAGCGTGCCCTAAAGAACCTCACTTAAGTGCCGTAAAAAGAATTTTAAGATATCTTAAGCACACCCCAAGCATTGGTCTTTGGTATCCCAAAGGAGCTAGATTCCAACTAGTTGGCTATTTCGATTCGGATTATGCCGGTTGCAAAATTGATAGAAAAAGCACATCCGGAGGGTGCCATTTGCTTGGGAGGTCTTTAGTATCTTGGTCATCTAAAAAGCAAAATAGTGTGGCTTTGTCCACCGCCGAGGCGGAATACTTTGCCGCGGGGGCTTGTTGTGCACAAATCTTATACATGAAACAAACCCTCCTAGACTATGGAGTTGTTCTTGAAAAGGTGCCACTTTTATATGATAATGAAAGTGCCGTTAAAATTGCTAATAATCCGGTACAACACTCTCGCACCAAGCACATTGATATCTGCCACCACTTTCTAAGAGATCATGTTGCTAAAAATGATATATCACTAGAAGGTGTAAGAAGTGAAAATCAATTAGCGGATATCTTCACTAAACCCTTAGATGAGGCTACCTTTTGTAGGTTGAGAAGTGAACTTAATGTGATTGACCCTAGTAACTTTAAAAAGTGAGCTTGTGTTGTCCCTTGCATTGCATTGTATAATATGTCATGTTTAAATTTCCCATAATGCATCTAGGGTTTGTCTAACACGGTTACGATAACCCTTCTTTGGAGGAGTGAAGAAGCCTAACCGTGGATCAAACTTGACAAGCAACCTAGTTCTACTTGTATTGCATTGCATATGCATGGTTGTTGCTTTGTCGTTTCTTTTCGGTTTGGCTTTGAGCAACCTCTATGTTCATCCATGAATAGAGAGAGCATTTGACGCTCCTAAGGGTTCACAAACTCTATTGCATGGCCATACGTTGCTCCTCGGGTGTTTATTGCTTATTTTCCTAAAAACAATACTAGCCTAAGGCAAATTATTTTGAAAAACTTAAGGGTTTGAGTGAGGTCACTCATATCAGGTTCCAATTGGTTTTTATTTGAGTCTCTTTGAATTGGAACTTGATTGGGAGAAGTCGTGTCGAAGATCGGTTTGAAGAAAGGTGAAAAATAGTGACCGGATGCTGGACCGAACGCTCCACCGGATGCAGTGATGCTTCACCACCGCGTCCGGTCCCGGCGACCACCAGCGTGTCCGGTCATCCCGAAGACTTTCTCTTGACCTTGTGACCGGACGCTCGACTGGACGCATCGTTGTTGACCACCGTGTCCGGTCCCGGTACCCACCACCGCGTCCGGTCATGCGCGATGAATTTCCCGGATGACCCTCGACCGGACTCTGTCCGTGTCCGGTCAGCCCTAACCGGACGCGTCCGGTCGCTCTAGGAGCTTACTGGAGTGTGACCGGACGCTGCACCACCGCATCCGGTCATTCGACCACCGCGTCCGGTCAGTGCGCACCGAGCGGATCTGAGTCCTCATATAACTCTTCGTCTTCGATATGTTTTTCTTATCCGCCGCCGCTCCCCGTGCCCTAATCACCGTCTCGCCGAGCACTGTAGTCACCCGTGCCTCTCCGCTGCCGTGCCGCCTCGTCTTCACCGTCCTCCTCCACCGCGTCGTGCCCCCGCACTGCCTTGCTGCCGCGCTGCCTCACCCGCGCCACGCTGCCTCGTTGCCGCGCTGCCTCGCCGCGTCGCCAGTCCGCCGCGCCACCACTACCTCACCGCGCCACCACCAGCCTTGCCCGCGCACACCCGTGCAACCCTAGCCCCATCATCCTCCATCAAGCCGAGCCCTTGTGATTAGGGTTAGCCCTAACCCTCCCCGCTCCTGTCATTGCAAGGTGAAATCGAGTTTTTTTGTTTTTCAATCCTTCAATTTTCATCGTTAGGGTTTGCCGTGACAAGTCACTTTCATCGCTTATCATCGCACCTTGTCTCGGCCTTTTTTAGTGCTCATCCGGGGTGTTCGGGAAATCTCGCGAACTAGGTAATCTCATCTCGTCACCGGTTTCTCGTCGATCCGAGGTAGCCATCACCTTTCGATTCACATCTCATCTTATATGCTTGCTATCCTTAGGATTTCATACCTTTTAGATTATATATGTTGTTTATAGTAGATCCATCTATTCCGTCTTTTCAGCGAGTTTGTCGGTGTGTTGGGGTGACAGCAGGTCAGTTGTTTAATCCGAGGCCAAGCCTCTTGAGTGACAGTACATCATCTTATAGAGGTTCTCGGCAGTTGGTCAGTATGGTTCGCTGCAAGAACGCCGGGGGTGCTCCTAGTGACGGGGACAAGAGTCCTCCTCGTCTGTCAGAGGTTGCGTGTGGTAAGCGCGTAAAGACTATGGCCAGAAAGAAGAAGAAGACTCTTACAGATGTAGAGATCGCTTAGGCAGTCGCAGATGCAGCAAAGCAGGCAGAGGAGAGGCAGGAGTAGTGGCATACACATTGGCGAGCGTCGCTTTCATCTTGAAGGTCGACAGCTCGGTACTGAGGCCATAGAGGGGATAGAGGGGACAGAGGATATGTTAGTTGATCCACCTACAGAGGCTCCTGAGGAGACAGAGGAGCAGCATGTCCAGACTCCACCGTGTCGTTGCTCCGCACGTGCATGAGCTCAGGTGACTCCTAGGCCAGAGGGCCAGCATCATGAAGGACGTCCACCTCCCAGGGCTCGAGGACACCCCCCAGTCGAGCACTTTGACTTGAGGGGAGCTACAGCACATCAGGTGCAAGCCCTGAGGTTCGTTGAGGTTAGCCGGTGGTTCCCACCTGTGAGGGATTCTAGAGCGTCAGAGGGATTCTATACACCTCTATAGGAGGATTTCTACAGAGCATATGTCGACAGTGGGATTGCTTTTCGACCTCAGAGGGTCTGTCGTCTTGAGGCTCTTGTTGAGGTAGTGGGTGAGCAGCTTCGTCCGCACCTGTCCTTTCTTCTAGGCTTATCTGATTTTCTTGGACGAACAGGAGCATACTGCGGCACTTGGGTCAGGGAGTTCTATTCTTCATTATGGATTGACTCGGCACATGAGTTTATTCACTTTGCATTCCGAGGCCGTGACCGCAGACTGTACAGCACCAGAGTGCGGGAGATTCTCAGACTTCCAGCTTCATACACGAAGATACATCAGCTTTGCTATAGTCAGACTACTCCACCTAGACGCCCTCATGGCGGGACAGTGCCCCCTACTAATCTGATCCGACCCTGCTTTCGTGAGCCTTTTGGCGAAGGGTCTCGTCGTACAGCCGCCAGCTTGACACCTCTTGCCAGAGTTCTAGATGCTATTGTCAGACGTACTCTTCTTCCGAGGCTAGGTTACAGAGAGGGACTGACCCGTATGCAGTTGTGGGTTATGCACCACCTTCGCTCACAGACACCGTTTGATATCTGGGATCTTATGCTATATGAGATGGAGGACACCTTGGCAGAAGGCTTCAAGGGACATCGTCAGCTGCTCTATGCTCATTGGATATGCTTTCTTATCAGATCTTCACTTGAGCTACCTTCTGAGATTAGAGCTGAGATATCAGACACCACCACCGCTTTTTCAGAGTATGATATCCGTCAGCTATGGGCTTCTGTCACCAGAGAGCAGGCCCCAGTGCCAGGACAGCGAGAGAGACCTGAGGTGCCAGAGACAGCGGCTGAGCAGGACGTGACCGTTGAGGGTCTTACTGAGGCAGAGCTTGCTGATCTAGATGCTCAGCCTGCTGATCCAGTTGAGGATGAGGCCTCTGACAGCACTGATGAGGATTATCAGCCCATCCCCAAGTATCGGTCTCCTCGGCCTCACGACCATGAGGCTGGTGGCTCTGGCTCAGCCTCCCACTCAGACCCAGCCATGGTGGCTGAAAGCATCTAGGCCCCAAGGTTTGGTTTCGGCAATTGATGACAACGCTTTATTACCATGACTAACGTGTGTTTTGCAGAAACTTTGGTAAGTTAGGTCATGGAGGTTATAACTGCTTTGGGCACCATGGTATTCGTGTCCCTAGATGGAAATCATTTCGGTTTTCAAAAGAGTGACGTCAAGATTAAGGACGGTTAGTTCCGGATGTCGAGGTGTTGAGATACATTCGGAATAGTCGTTAGGATCTTCGTTTTTCTCTTTTGGCCGTACTATAAAGGGGGGCATGAACAGGTAGCTTGACCTAGGCGAGTCCTATGTTTAGGTGTGGTGCACACTTGTTAAACTTGGCGCTAGGTAACCCTAGAATAGCTCAAAGTTCAGTTGGAAGCAACTTGGTTGAAGTTGCGACGCGTTTCGGAAAGTTTCGGGTTGTTTTCCCACTGACCGGACGCGGTCTTCGGCATGACCGAACACGTCCGGTCAGTACGTAACCGCGGCTAGGGTTTCGACCCTAACGACCGGACGCGGTGGTCAGTGGCCGACACGTGTCACTTGAGGGAAACACCCGTCGGACGCGACCTGGAGGTGATCGGCGCGTCCGGTCACAGTCCAGTAAGGTCCAGAGACGACCGAACGCGTCCGGTCATCAACGATTGGACGCGGCCTCGCGTCCGGTGCACTTACAGTAAGCTCCTTTGCACGATCGGACGCGTCCGGTCACCCCAGACCGGCGCGTCCGGTCATTCAGTTGAAAATCAGGTTTTGACCGTTACGGGCGACCAGCGTGTCCGGTCAGTTCGATCGGCGCGTCCGGTCAGCCCGTGTCAGAAAGTAACGGTTCGTTTTCTTTGAGGGGTGTATAAATACATCCCCTCCACCTCTTTTAGAGGTCTCTTGCTCATTTGAACATCTGAGAAAACCCTTTAGAGTGCAAGGGAGTGCAAGAGCTCTAGTGAGGATAGAGATTTGAAAATCAAAGTTTGAGTTTCCTCACTAGTGATTAGAGAATAGCAAGTGTGCATCCATCTCCTCATTTGGGCTTGTTGTGGTCAAGTGAGAGTTCTAGCTTGTTACTCTTGGTGATCGCCATCACCTAGACGGCTTGGTGGTGATTGGGAGTTTGGTGATCATCCGGCGGAGCTTGTGGATGACCCAACTCATGTTGTGAGCGGTTTTGGGTGATTCACCGCGACAGAGTGTCGAAGAATCAACCCGTAGAGAGCACTTGATCCTTGCGCGGATCAAGGGGGAGCTACACCCTTGCGCGGGTGCTCCAACGAGGACTAGTGGGGAGTGGCGACTCTCCGATACCTCGGAAAAACATCGCCGTGTTCCTTGCCCTTTACATTCAAGCATTTACATTCTTGTATTTACTTTCACTGCTTGATTTACTTTCCTAGAATTGCCATGCTAGACTAGGATTGGAAACTAGGGTGCAAAACTTTTATCGGTAGACTCTCTAGGAACACAAGTAGGCACTAGGGGTGAATTCCGGCTTGTAGGATTTAATTCTTGCAATTAATTTTTAGAAAAGCCCAATTCACCCCCTCTTGGGCATCTTGATCCTTTCAATTGGTATCGGAGCCGTGTTGCTCCTAATTTAGGCTTTACCGCCTAGAGCAAGATGTCTAACGGGGAAGGACCACCTCCCATCCGCATGGAGGCGTATCTCGAAGCCATAGATGTCGGGTGCCTTAGAGCCGCAACCCAAGGGCTTCCCGCTATCAAGGATCCCGCAAACCCCATTGGTGACGAGGAGAAGTACGACCGGTGGAATGCAAAGGCCAAAAATGCACTTTACTGGGGCTTAGGCAAAGATATCTTCAATCGTGTGCGTAATGCAAAGAACACTCATAATTTGTGGAAAAATCTTTGTGCTCTCCATGAGGGAACTAAGAGTGAGCGTGAGGAACGCTATCATATTGCTTTAAAGAAAATTAATTCTTTTGAGATGCTTCCCAAAGAAAGTGCTAATGACATGTACACTCGCTTGAATGTTCTTGTAGAGGACCTCAATGCTCTTGGGCTCACTCAAATGAGCCAATCGGATGTTGCAAGGAGGATCTTGAGTGTTCTTCCCATTGAGAAGTATGGTCACATTGTCACCGTGCTTCATCAAAGTGATCTCTCCACCGTAACTCCGACACAAGTATTGGGGAAGATCAATGCTCATGAGATGTACATGCACATCACTCCAGAAGAGGGCTCATCATCTTCCAAGAAGAAAGACTTGGCCTTCAAAGCTAGCCATGACAAGAAGAAGAAGAAGGGCCAAGCCATGATCGTGCAAGAAAGCTCAAGTGAAAGTGATGTCGATGATGAATCACTTGCACTCATGGTGAGAAAGACCACCAAGATGCTAAAGAAGCTAAACAAGAGTGGCATCAAGTTCGATGGCAAGAAAAAGAAATTTTTCACAAGTAGCAAGAGAAAGCCCATCTCGGAGATGGATTGCTACAATTGTGGTGAACTTGGCCACCTAGCTCATCAATGCCCTAGACCACCAAAAGACAAGTTCAAGAACAAGAACAAGGGCAAGAAAAATGATTCAAGTGATGAAGAAGATGAGAAGAAGAAGAACAAGCCATACAAGAAGAAGGATGGCAAGAAGAAGGAGTTCTACAAGAAGAAGAAGGGAGGAAAGGCATACATTGTTGGTGATTGGCTCACCAACATTGAATCATCTTGTGATTCCTCCGAAGATGAGAGCAATGATGAGAAAGAGAAGGTTGCCGCTTTTGTGATGGGGCCATCATCTTCACCGACATCTTCACCACCACCTTCACCGCCTCCTTCACCATCATTGCCCACTAGTCACCTATGCCTTATGGCCAAGGGTGAACGAAAGGTACAAAACCATGATAGTGATGATGATGATGATAGTGATAGTGATGATGAATATGACGCACCTTCTTATGATGAACTTGTAAAATTGCTAAATAAATACACTAAAATCATAAGAAGGACAAGAAATGAAAATGATGAACTTCAAAATAAAAATGAATCATTCTCATCAAAGCTTGAAAATGTTCAAAAGACTAGTGCTGAGCTTAGAGATCAAAATGAAGTTATGTCTTCCACTCTCAAGGAGCTCAAAACCTCAAATAAAGAGCTTAAAGATCAACATGATAAACTTGAGAAGAAGCATGATGAGCTCATCACTAGACATAACTCTTTGAAAGACAAATACACCACATTAAAAATTGACTATGATAGTCTTGTGGTTGCTAATGAACTTGCTCTTGAGACACATGATGCTACTAACAATGTTGTTAAGTGTGATATAGCTACATCATGTGATGATTTGATCATTGAAAGCATTGAGCAAGGTTCTAGTAGCAAAGGCAAGAGTGTGGTTGAGTCAAACAACTATGATGATTATGCCAAGATCAAGTGTGAAAATGAGAAGCTTGCAAATGAGAATAAGAAGCTTAAAGGTTTGATGGCTCTTGAGAAGCAAACAACAAATGAGTCACTCATTGAAGAGAACAAGAAGCTCAAGCAAGAAAAAGAGCATCTCAAGACCGGTCTAAGCAAGTTCACAAGAGGTCAATATTTGCAAAGTGAGCTCCTCATGAACACCGTAATGAAGATGGATAGAAGTGGTATTGGGTACTTGGCAAATCAAGAGAAGAAGGCAAAAGCTCAACAACAAAGCAAGTCAAAGCCCAAGCCAAAGAGATGTGTTGAGTGTGGTCAAGAAGGTCACTTTGCTCATGAATGCAAAACTCCACCACCACAACCCTTGCCCAAGCATGCTAGACCCTTTGCCTTCAATGCTCATTACATGCTAAGAAAAGATTCAAATGGAAAGTTGAAAGTCATGTTTTTGGGTCCCCCAAACAAGAATAGGCCAAAGAAAATTTAGGTTGCCAAGTCACTAGTTGAGAAAGTCAAGGGCCCCTCTCAAGTTTGGGTCCCTAAACAAAAAGCTTGATCTCTTGTGTGTAGGTGAACTACAAGACCGGTGGATCTCATTGGGTTATTGATAGTGGTTGCACTCGACATATGACCAGTGATCCTCGTATGTTCACCTCCATTGTAGAGAATGGGACATGTCAAGAGAAGATCACATTTGGGGATAATTCAAAGAGCAAAGTCATGGGTGTAGGCAAGATTGCAATATCAAATGATCACTCACTCTCAAATGTGCTCTATGTTGCTTCATTGAGTTTCAACTTATTATCCGTTGGGCAACTTTGTGACCTTGGCTTCCAATGCTTGTTCACACCAAATGAAGTGGAAGTTTCAAAGATAGATGACAAGCAAGTGATATTCAAAGGCTTTAGATACAACAATCTTTATCTTGTTGACTTCACCTCCGAAGATGCAAATTTGAGGACATGTTTGTTCACCAAGACCTCACTTGGTTGGCTTTGGCATAGGAGGCTTGCACATGTTGGAATGAGCACTCTCAACAAGCTATTGAAGAAAGAACTAGTAAGAGGATTGAAGGATGTGAAGTTTGAAAAGGACAAACCTTGTAGTGCATGTCAAGCGGGCAAACAAGTTGCAAACACTCATCCAACCAAAGCTTTCATGTCAACCTCAAGAGTGCTAGAACTTCTACACATGGATTTGTTTGGGCCTACAACATACAAGAGCTTGGGTGGTAATCTCTATTGTCTTGTGATAGTGGATGACTACTCAAGATATACTTGGACTTTCTTCCTTCATGACAAATCCGAAGTGGCAAGTTGCTTCAAGAAGTTTGCAAAGAGAGCTCAAAATGAATTTGAAGTCAAGATAAAGAAAATTAGAAGTGACAATGGCAAAGAGTTTGACAACACAAACATTGAAGCTTATTGTGATGAAATTGGAATCAAGCATGAGGTCTCTTCAACCTACACTCCTCAACAAAATGGTGTAGTTGAGAGAAAGAACCGAACTTTAATCACCCTTGCAAGAACAATGCTAGATGAGTACAACACTCCGTAAAAGTTTTGGGCCGAGGCAATCAACACCGCATGTTATGCTTCAAATTGCCTCTTCCTCCAAAAGTTTCTTGGCAAGACCCCCTATGAGTTGCTTAATGGGAAGAAGCCGGACGTCTCATTCTTCCAGGTGTTTGGTTGCAAATGCTACATCTACAAGAAGCGTCAACACCTAGGGAAGTTTCAAAGACGTTGTGATATTGGTTTTCTTGTTGGTTACTCATCAAAGTCCAAAGCATATAGAGTATTTAACCATGCCACCGGTTTGGTTGAAGAAATATATGATGTGAAATTTGATGAATCTAACGGCTCTCAAGGAGCAATTGAGAATTGTGATGATGTAGGTGATGAACCCCTGAGGGAGGCCATGAAGAACATGCCTGTGGGAGACATCAAGCCAAAAGATGATGAAGACGATGTGCAAATCATTGATCCACCATCTTCATCACGTGTGCCTCAAGATGATGACAAGAATGAGAGAGTTGAAAATGAAGACACCTATATCTCTCATGAACAAGCCGAGGCACAAGCTCAAGATGTTGATGCTCCCCCTCCACCTCCTCAAGTGGTTGATAGAAGAAATTCACCTCTACTTCAAGCACATCCACAAGAACTCATCATAGGGAGTCCTACTAAGGGAGTGATGACTCGATCTCAAAAGCTTGCTTCTTTTGTTGAACATCACTCTTTTGTCTCTTGTGTTGAACCTAAGAATGTAGAAGAAGCTCTCCAAGATCCGGATTGGGTGAATGCCATGCATGAAGAATTGAACAACTTCACCCGCAATCAAGTATGGACACTTGAAGAGCATCCTAAAGGTGCAAGAGTCATTGGAACCAAGTGGGTGTTTCGAAACAAGCAAGATGACCAAGGCATAGTAGTGAGGAACAAGGCAAGACTAGTTGCAAAGGGGTTCTCTCAAGTTGAAGGCCTTGATTTTAGAGAGACCTGTGCACCCGTTGCAAGACTTGAAGCTATTCGTATCCTCCTTGCATATGCATCACATCATGATATGAAACTATATCAAATGGATGTGAAAAGTGCATTCTTAAATGGCTTTATAAATGAACTAGTCTATGTCAATCAACCTCCCGGGTTTGAAGACCCTAGATATCCTAATCATGTTTATAGGTTGTCCAAGGTGCTATATGGGCTCAAGCAAGCCCCTAGAGCGTGGTATGAGCGCCTCCGAGACTTCCTCATTGAGAAGGGCTTCACCATTGGGAAGGTCAACACCACACTATTCACCAAGAATCTTAATGGGGAGATCTTCATTTGTCAAGTGTATGTTGATGATATCATCTTCGGGTCAACAAATGAAGATTATTGCAAGGAATTTGGTGAATTGATGTCGAAGGAGTTCGAGATGTCAATGATTGGTGAGCTCACATTCTTCCTTGGTTTTCAAGTCAAGCAAATGACAGAAGGGATTTTCATCTCTCAAGAAAAGTATACCATGGATCTTCTCAAAAGATTCAAGATGGAAGAATGCAAACCAATCAAGACCCCAATGCCATCAAATGGACATCTCAACCTAGATGAGGGAGGTAAACCGGTTGATCAAACTCTCTACCGTTCTATGATTGGTAGCTTGTTGTACCTTACCGCATCTAGGCCCGACATCATGTTTAGTGTGTGCATGTGTGCTCGCTTCCAAGCGTGCCCTAAAGAACCTCACTTAAGTGCCATAAAAAGAATCCTAAGATATCTTAAGCACACCCCAAGCATTGGTCTTTGGTATCCCAAAGGAGCTAGATTCCAACTAGTTGGCTATTCCGATTCGGATTATGCCGGTTGCAAAATTGATAGAAAAAGCACATCCGGAGGGTGCCATTTGCTTGGGAGATCCTTAGTATCTTGGTCATCTAAAAAGCAAAATAGTGTGGCTTTGTCCACCGCCGAGGCGGAATACATTGCCGCGGGGGCTTGTTGTGCACAAATCTTATATATGAAACAAACCCTCCTAGACTATGGAATTGTTCTTGAGAAGGTGCCACTTTTATGTGACAATGAAAGTGCCGTTAAAATTGCTAACAATCCGGTACAACACTCTCGCACCAAGCACATTGATATCCGCCATCACTTTCTAAGAGATCACGTTGCTAAAAATGACATATCACTAGAAGGTGTACGAAGTGAAAATCAATTAGCGGATATCTTCACTAAACCTTTGGATGAGGCTACCTTTTGTAGGCTAAGAAGTGAACTTAATGTGCTTGATTCAAGTAACTTTAAAAGATGAGCGTGTGTTGTCCCTTGCATTGCATTGTATTATATGTCACATTTATTTTATCGCAATGCATTTAGGGCTTGGGTAACACGGTTACGATAACCCTCCTTTGGAGGAGTGAAGAAGCCTAACCGTGGATCAAACTTGACAAGCAACCTAGCTTCTTACATGTATTGCATTGCATATGCATGGTTGTTTGTTTGTCGTTTCTTTTCGGTTTAGCCTTGAGCAACCTCTGTGTTCGTCCATGGATAGAGAGAGCTTTTTGACGCTCCTAAAGGTCCAAAAACTCTATTGCATGGCCATACGTTGCTCCTCGGGTGTTTATTGCCTATTTTCCTAAAAATAATACTAGCCTAAGGCAAAATATTTTGAAAAATTTGAGGGTTTGAGTGAGGTCACTCATATCAGGTTCCAATTGGTGTTTATTTGTGTCTCTTTGAATTGGAACTTGATTGGGAGAAGTCGCGTCAGAGTTTGGAACGGAGAAGGGCGAAGAACAGCGACCGGACGCTGGACCGGACGCTGCACCGGACGCAGTGATGCTTCACCACCGCGTCCGGTCCCGGCGTCCACCAGCGCGTCCGGTCATCCAGAAGACCAACTCCAGACCTAGTGACCGGACGCTGCACCGGACGCGCCTGTGTTGACCACCGCGTTCGGTCCCAGCTACCACCACCGCGTCCAGTCATCCGCGATGAATTCCCGAGCTCCCTGCGACCGGACTCTGACCGCGTCCGGTCAGTCCGCACCGGACGCGTCCGGTCACTCCAGGAGCTTACTGGAGTGTGACCGGACGCTGCACCACTGCGTCCGGTCATAACGACCACCGCGTCCGGTCATCGCGCGTCGAGCGGATCTGAGCCCCTCATAAAACCGTTCGTCTTCGATCTATTCTTTTCACACGAACGCAATCCGCCGCCGCCGCTCGCCGTTCTCGCCGACTCGCCGCGCCCTCGCCGTCAGCCCACCGTCGGCGTCCCCCCCGCCGTCATGCTCGCTGCCAGCCACCGCGCCCAGGTTGCTCGCGCGCACCCCCACGCCCGAGCCGCGCCCCCGTGCTGCCGCAGTCGCACTCCATCGCCGCGCCGCCGCAACCGCCGCGTTCGCTTCTTCCTCGCCGCCGGCGAGCCGTCCACCGCCGTGGGCTTCACCGCGCAGCCACCACAGCAGCCTCAGCCGTGCAGTCCTAGCCTCGCATCCTCCACCCTTGCTCGAACTTCTAGGGTTTCACCCAAACCCTAACCTAGGGTTTCTAGGGTTTGCCCTAAACCGTTCTCCAGAGCTCGATCGTCGAATTCGGGGATTCTCGCGACCTAGGTCACCGCTTCTACTCACCGTCGTCTCATCGATCCGAGCGAGTCAGTCGGTGTGTCAGGGTCAGATTTGTTTGCTGAATCCGAGGCCAAGCCTACGGATACGGATTGAGGCCAAGCCTCTCGAGTGTCAGTTCATCATCTCACAGAGGTTCTCAGTCAGTTGATCAGCATGGTGCGTTGCAAGAACGCCGATGGTGCTCCTGGGACGGGGACAACAGTCCTCCCCGTCGTGATGATATTGCGCGTGGTAAGCGCATCAAGATGATGGCCAGGAAGAAGAAGAGGACGCCTTCAGAGGCAGAGGTTGCTCAGGCCGTGGCAGACGCTGCAGAGCAGGCAGAGAGAGGTGGCAGACGCAGTGGCATACACATAGGTGAGCGTCGCTTTCACCTTAAAGGTCGACAGCTCGGCACTGAGGCCACTGAGGGTACCGAGGATACTGGACCTTCCGAGCAGATGTCAGTAGATCCACCCACAGAGCCGACAGAGGCTACAGAGGCTACACAGGCTACCGAGGCTCCACAGGCTACAGAGGATACAGAGGAGCAGCCAGCTCAGTCTCCACCACGTCGCCGCTCCACACGTGCTCGTACTTAGGTGACACCTAGGCCAGAGGGCCAGCGTCGTGGAGCACGTCCTCCTCCCAGAGCTAGAGGTTCACCTCCGGTCGAGCACTTTGACCTGAGGGGTGCTTCAGCACGTCAGGTGCAGGGGTTGAGGTTCGTGGAGGTCAGCCGTTGGTTTCCACCTGTCAGAGATCATAGAGCGTCAGAGGGTTTCTATACCCCACTTCAGGAGGATTTCTACAGGGCCTTAGTTGACAGTGGTATTGCTTTCAGACCTCAGAGGGTATGTCGACTTGAGGCATTGGTTGATGTTGTGGGAGAGCAGCTCCGTCCGCACCTGTCCTATATGCCTGGCTTGTCAGATCTTCTTGGACGGACAGGTGCATACTGCGGCACATGGGTCAGAGAGTTATATGCTTCACTGTGGATTGATCCTGCCCATGAGTTCATTCACTTTACTTTCAGAGGCCGCGATCACAGACTATACAGCTCCAGAGCTCGAGAGATCCTCAGACTACCAGCTTCTGACACGAGGATCCATCAGTTGTGTTATGGACAGACTCCTCCTCCCAGACGCCCTCACGGCGGAGCAGTGCCACCTACAGATCTAGTTCGACCCTGCTTTCGCGAGCCTTTTGGCGAAGGGTCACGTCGTACGCCTGCTAGCCTGACGCCACTTGCTAGGGTCTTGGATGCTATTCTCAGACGCACTCTACTTCCCAGACTTGGCTACAGAGAGGGTCTGACGAGGATGCAGCTTTGGGTTGTTCACCACCTCCTCTCACAGAGACAGTTTGAAATCTGGGATCTTATTCTTAGTGAGATGGAGGACACCATTGCTGAGGGCTTCAAAGGTAATCGTCAGCTGCCCTATGCACACTGGATTTGCTTTATCATCAGATCTTCTATCCAGATGCCACCAGAGATCAGGGCGGAGATAGCAAACACTACTACTGCTTTCCCTGATTATGATATCCGTCAGCTTTGGGCCTCGGTTACTAGAGATCAGGCCCCAGCGCCAGGACAGCGGGAGCGCCCAGATGTTCCTGAAACAGCAGCTGAGCAGGACGCCAGAGTTGACGAGCTTGCTGAGGCAGAGCTCGCGGACCTTGAGGCTTAGACTGCTAACATACCCGCTCAGACCCAGCCATGGTGGCTATTCTTGAGAGGTTGACCCAGGCTTAGGAGCAGCAGCAGCAGCAGATTCAGTGACAGGCACAGGATACAGCTGCAGCACTTGCACAGATTCAGGCTCGTCAGGACGAGTTTCAGCGACAGCAGCTTGAGATCCAGAGGCAACAGGTTGAGATGCAGCGACAGAGTCAGCAGCAGTACATGGATCTCCTGCGCCACCTTATCACAGTCGGGGTTCCTCCGCCTGCTTATGTCATGACTCAGGCTTTGCATTCCAGTGGTCCGTCGAGTCAGGGACAGCCGAGCTTCCAGTTTACATCTCCACAGCAGCAGGTTCCCCAGTCCTTTCAGTCCCCGAGCTTCACTCCTATTCATACGGGGTTTACACCGTCAGACCAGCCTCGCCCGCACCTCCTGACAGGCACACCTATTGGTGATTTCAGTGCTTCCTACAGCGAGTTGACTGGTCAGCCGACACCCTCGCACACCACTACGTTTCACACTTTGTCAGGGTTGTCAGCTCCCGAGGCAGCTGTTCCTCCAGTGACAGGGACCGAGACTACAGAGACCATCCCTTCTTCAGTTGCCTCGACAGATCCCCCAGCTATTGGCTCACTACAGGCTCAGGTCACTCAGACAGATCCACTTGTTGCTACTCAGTCAGTGCCTGTTCTTGCTCAGACCTAGACCGCTTCGCAGCCACGTGCTTCTTCAGAGGGTCAGCCAGATAGCTCAGACTCCGAGGGCGATTCGCTTCACTTCGTGATTACTCCGCGCACCTCGGCACCCGACACGACTCCGTCTGTCCCCCCGTCAGATCATTAGATTAGTTTTTGGCGCTTGATGCCAAAGGGGGAGAGAGAGAGTAGTTTCAGGGGGAGTCTTGTTAGAGGGTTTTCGTTTTTTGTGTGCTACATTCATGCATATCATGTTTACTTTTCAGCATTGCATTCGTGTGACATTGTCGTCGAGTCGTAAACCTTGAGTCTTAATGTGTTATCTCGTCACTGTTTTAATATTTGTCACCGTTTTAGCTATTGCTCTAAGGTTGTGCTTTCGTGCCTTACTCCGACTTCTTATGAGCTATAATCTTTATGTGTACTAACGCTTTTTGTCTTATCTTATGAGTACACTCTTTTGGCTTGGGGCACATAAGCAATTCCTAACCCTTTGCGCTTATTGTCTTTTGCTTATGTGAACCAAGCATGCTCGAAAACCTCAACTCTAATCTTTTGAACCTTAGTGTTGTCATCAATCACCAAAAAGGGGGAGATTGAAAGCATCTAGGCCCCAAGGTTTGGTTTCGGCAATTGATGACAACGCTTTATTACCATGACTAACGTGTGTTTTGCAGAAACGTTGGTAAGTTAGGTCATGGAGGTTATAACTGCTTTGGGCACCATGGTATTCGTGTCCCTTGATGGAAATTGTTTCGGTTTTCAAAAGAGTGACGTCAAGATTAAGGACGGTTAGTTCCGAATGTCGAGGTGTTGAGACGCATTCGAAATAGTCGTTAGGATCTTCGTTTGTCTCTTTTGGCCGTACTATAAAGGGGGGCATGAACGGGTAGCTTGACCTAGGCGAGTCCTATGTTTAGGTGTGGTGCACACTTGTTAAACTTGGCGCTAGGCAACCCTAGAATAGCTCAAAGTTCAGTTGGAAGCAACTTGATTGAAGTTGTGACGCGTTTCGGAAAGTTTCGGGCTGTTTTCCAACTGACCGGACGCGGTCTTCGGCACGACCGGACGCGTCCGGTCAGTACGTTGCCGCGGCTAGGGTTTCGGCCCTGACCACCGGACGCGGTCCTCGCGAGGACCGGACACGGTGGTCAGTGGCTGACACGTGTCACTTGAGGGAAACACCCGTCGGACGCGATCTGGCTGTGATCGGCGCGTCCGGTCACAGTCCAGTAAGGTCCAGAGAGGACCGGACGCGTCCGGTCATCACCGACCGGACGCGGCCTCGCGTCCGGTGCGAGTACAGTAAGCTCCTTTGCACGATCGGACGCGTCCGGTCACCCCTGACCGGCGCGTCCGGTCGATCAGTTGAAAATCGCGTTTTGACCGTTACGGGCCACCGGCGCGTCCGGTCAGTTCGACCGGCGCGTCCGGTCAACCCGTGTCAGAACATAACGGTTCGTTTTCTTTGAGGGGTGTATAAATACATCCCCTCCACCTCTTTTAGAGGTCTCTTGCTCATTCAAACATCTGAGAAAACCCTTTAGAGTGCAAGGGAGTGCAAGAGCTCTAGTAAGGATAGAGATTTGAGAATCAAAGTTTGAGATTTCCTCACTAGTGATTAGAGAGTAGCAAGTGTGCATCCATCTCCTCATTTGGGCTCGTTGTGGTCAAGTGAGAGTTCTAGCTTGTTACTCTTGGTGATCGCCATCACCTAGACGGCTTGGTGGTGATTGGGAGTTTGGTGATCATCCGGCGGAGCTTGTGGATGACCCAACTCATGTTGTGAGCGGTTGTGGGTGATTCACCGCGACGGAGTGTCGAAGAATCAACCCGTAGAGAGCACTTGATCCTTGCGCGGATCAAGGGGGAGCGACACCCTTGCGCGGGTGCTCCAACGAGGACTAGTGGGGAGTGGCGACTCTCCGATACCTTGGAAAAACATCGCCGTGTTCCTTGCCCTTTACATTCAAGCATTTACATTCTCGTACTTACTTTCATTGCTTGTTTTACCTTCCTAGAATTGCCATGCTAGACTAGGATTGGAAACTAGGGTGCAAAACTTTTGTCGGTAGACTCACTAGGAACACAAGTAGGCACTAGGGGTGAATTCCGGCTTGTAGGATTTAATTCTTGCAATTAATTTTTAGAAAAGCCCAATTCACCCCCCTCTTGGGCATCTTGATCCTTTCACGGTCATCAACGATCGGACGCGGCCTCGCGTCCGGTGCACTTACAGTAAGCTCCTTTGCACGATCGGACGCGTCCGGTCACCCCAGACCGGCGCGTCCGGTCATTCAGTTGAAAATCGGGTTTTGACCGTTACGGGCGACCGGCGCGTCCGGTTAGTTCGATCGGCGCGTCCGGTCAGCCCGTGTCAGAAAGTAACGGTTCATTTTCTTTGAGGGGTGTATAAATACATCCCCTCCACCTGTTTTAGAGGTCTCTTGCTCATTTGAACATCTGAGAAAACCCTTGAGAGTGCAAGGGAGTGCAAGAGCTCTAGTGAGGATAGAGATTTGAAAATCAAAGTTTGAGTTTCCTCACTAGTGATTAGAGAATAGCAAGTGTGCATCCATCTCCTCATTTGGGCTCGTTGTGGTCAAGTGAGAGTTCTAGCTTGTTACTCTTGGTGATCGCCATCACCTAGACGGCTTGGTGGTGATTGGGAGTTTGGTGATCATCCGGCGGAGCTTGTGGATGACCCAACTCATGTTGTGAGCGGTTTTGGGTGATTCACCGCGACGGAGTGTCGAAGAATCAACCCGTAGAGAGCACTTGATCCTTGCGCGGATCAAGGGGGAGCTACACCCTTGCGCGGGTGCTCCAACGAGGACTAGTGGGGAGTGGCGACTCTCCGATACCTCGGAAAAACATCGCCGTGTTCCTTGCCCTTTACATTCAAGCATTTACATTCTTGTATTTACTTTCATTGCTTGATTTACTTTCCTAGAATTGCCATGCTAGACTAGGATTGGAAACTAGGGTGCAAAACTTTTATCGGTAGACTCTCTAGGAACACAAGTAGGCACTAGGGGTGAATTCCGGCTTGTAGGATTTAATTCTTGCAATTAATTTTTAGAAAAGCCCAATTCACCCCCCCCCTCTTGGGCATCTTGATCCTTTCAGTGGCTATACTTGAGAGGCTGACCCAGGCATAGGAGAGACAGGAGCATCAGATACAGAGACAGGCTCAGGACACAGCCGTCGCCTTTGCTCAGATACAGGCTAGACAGGACGAGTTCTAGAGGCAGCAGCTTGAGATACAGCGTCAGCAGGTCGAGATGCAGCGACAGTAGGCAGCAAACCAGCAGCAGTACTTAGAGCTCCTGCGTCACTTGGTCACCGTTGGGGTTCCTCCACCTGCATCTGTCCTGACTCCAGCTTTATAGTCCAGTGGACTTCAGAGTTAGGGACAGCCGAGCTTTCAGTTCACCTCTCCACAGCAGCAGGTCCCCCAGTCGTTCCAGTCCTCGAGCTACACGCCTATTCAGACGGGGTTCACTCCTTCAGACCAGCCTTGCCCTCACTTACTGACAGGCACACCGTTTGCTGATTTGAGTGCCACCTACAGCGAGTTGACTGGTCAGCCGATGCCCTCGCACACTACTCTAGTTACTTCTTCAGGGTTGTCCGCTTCAGAGGCAGCTGTTCCTCCTGTGACAGGGACGGGCACTATAGAGACTATACCTTCGTCAGTTGCCTCGACCGATCCCCCAGCTGTTGGCTCACTTCAGGCTCAGGTCACAGAGACTGCTCCACTAGTTGCTACTTCTTCGTCAGTACCTGCTCCTGTTGTTCAGACCCAGACCGCTTCACAGCCGCGTGCTTCTTCAGAGGGTCAGCCTGATAGCTCTGAGTTCAAGGAAGATACTTCTCAGTTTGTGATCACTCTGCGCTCCTCGGCACCCGACTCGACTCCGTCCGTTCCCCCGACAGATCCTTAGCTTAGTTTTTTTGGCGGTTGATGCCAAAGGGGGAGAGAGAGTAGATTCAGGGGGAGTTTTGATAGAGGGTTTTCGTTCTTATTTGTGTGCTACTTTCATGCATCATGTTTACATTCTAGTACTTGCATTCTTGTGACATGTGGTCGTGTGAGATACTTTGAGTCTATGTGGTCTATCTAGTAACCTTTTTAAATCATGTCACATGTTTGGTTTTAGCTCATAAGGTTGTGCTTCCGTGCCTTACTCCGATTTCTTTTGAGCTATGTTTTTATGTGTACTAACGCTTTATGTTTTATCTTATGAGTAACACACTGTTGGCTTGGGGCACATAAGCAATTCCTAACTCCTTGTGCTTATTGCTTTTTGCTTATGTGAACCAAGCATGTTCGAAAACCTCAACTCTTATCTTCTGAATCTTAGTGTTGTCATCAATCACCAAAAAGGGGGAGATTGAAAGCATCTAGGCCCCGAGAGTTGGTTTCGGCAACTGATGGCAACGCTTTATTACCATGACTAACGTGTGTTTTGCAGAAACTTTGGTAAGTTAGGTCATGGTGTTGATAACTGCTTTGGGCACTATGGTATTCATGCCCCTTGATGGAAATCATTTTGGTTTTCAAAGGATTGACGTCAAGATTAAGGACGGTTAGTTCCGGATGTCAAGGTGTTGAGTTACATTCGGAATAGTCGTTAGGATCTTCGTTTTCTCTTTTGGCCGTACTATAAAGGGGGCCACGAGCGAGTAGCTTGACCTAGGTGAGTCTTGTGTTTAGATGTGGTGCACACTTGTTAAACTTAGCACTAGGTAGCTCTAGAATAGCTCAAAGTTCAGTTGGAAGCAACTTGGTTCAAGTTGCGTCGCGTTTCAGAGTGTTTAGAGACGTTTTCCCTTGACCGGACGCGGTGTCTGGTATGACCGGACGCGTCCGGTTAGTTCTAAACCGCTACTGTGTCTCAGCTCTGTTGACCGGACGCGGTCCTTACGAGGACTAGACGCGGTGTTCAGGCTGACACGTGTCACTTGAGGGAAATCACCTAATCGGACGCGACTGGGGTGTGATCGGCGCGTCCGGTCATGTTCCAGTAAGGTACTCTGACGACCGGACGCGTCCGGTCATCACTGATCGGACGCGATCGCGCGTCAGGTCAGAGTACAGTAAGCTCCCTGCACGATCGGACGCGTCTGGTCACCTCTGATCGGCGTGTCCGGTCACTCAGCCGTTATTTTAGGTTTTCGACCGTTACGAGCGACCGGCGTGTCCGGTCACTTCGACCGACGCGTCCGGTCACCTCGTATTTTGCTAAGTTGGCAGGTAACGGTTGGTTTTGACTGTGGAGTGTATAAATACATCCCCATCACCTCTTTTAGAGGTCTCTTGCCCATTTGTTTAGCTGAAAAACACCTTTGAAGTGTAAGGGAGTGCAAGAGCTCTAGTGAGGATTGCGATTTGAGAATCAAAGCTTGAGAGTCCCTCACTAGTGACTAGAGAGTAGCAAGTGTGCATCCATCTTCTCATTAGGCTTGTTGTGGTCAAGTGAGAGTTCTAGCTTGTTACTCTTGGTGATCGCCATCACCTAGACGGCTTGGTGGTGATTGGGAGTTTGGTGATCATCCGGCGGAGCTTGTGGATGACCCAACTCATCTTGTGAGCGGTTTTGGGCGATTCACCGCGACGGAGTGTCGAAGAATCAGCCCGTAGAGAGCACTTGATCCTTGCACGGATCAAGGGGGAGCTACACCCTTGCGCGGGTGCTCCAACGAGGACTAGTGAGGAGTGGCGACTCTCCGATACCTCGGGAAAACATCGCCTTGTTCCTTGCCCCTTACTTTCAAGCATTTACATTCTTGTATTACTTTCATTGCTTATTTTACTTTCCTAGAATTGCCATGCTAGACTAGGATTGGAACTTAGGGTGCAAAACTTTTACCGGTAGAATCTCTAGGAACACAAGTAGGCACTAGGGGTGAATTCTGACTTGTATTGCAATTAATTTTTAGAAAAGCCTAATTCACCCCCCCCCTCTTGGGCATCTTGATCCTTTCAGGCGGCACCAGGAGAGGCAGCAAGAGGAAGAGGATGGGAGAGGCAAAGCGGGAGCGGAGCGGGAGAGCAGGTTTTCTCCACTCTGTGCCCATAGTGCAAAATCGTCAGAAGCGGAGGGAGCAATTCTCGTGGCTTCTCAGACAGAGTGGCGGTGTTTGGTAGCGCTCTGCGGCTTCTTATGCGGAGCGCTGGCAAACATGCCCTTAGCCAGGAATACTTCTGGGCTTGTCAACTAGGGGCCTCTCTAAGAGGGGAAAAATACAACGAAACTAGAACATGTCATGAAATCAAAAGTTTACATCGGAATCTAGATGCAGAGACATTCACATCTCTCAATCTATCTAGACACAGAGGCATGCTAGTACTACTTTTGTGCAGCACGACTTGGCTGACCTAGATTATAGCGTTAATCACAAATTGCTGAAAATGATGTTATCCATCCCCTTACAAATAAATATATTCCAATGACCATTTATTTTGCAAAAATGTTATGTTCATATAACACTTCGTTCTTTTCTTCTAGTACTTCCTAGCCCTCAGTTCTTTAAAAAGTTATACTCCCTCTATTTTAAATTGTAAGTCAATCTTGTTCTTTTAGACATTGCTTTTGTTACGCACCTAGATGTATATTATGTAGAACACAGTAAAAACTATGTATATAAAGAAGCTAGAACGGTTTACATTTAGGCACGGAAGGGTACTATTTTATTCTACGATAAAATCATCCTAAGTTTGATGAGTCAATGCAAACAAATATTAATATTAACATTATGATATTAAATACGTATCATTAGTAGATATATAACAAGCTAAAATACTTTTATAGTAGTATGTCTATTTGTATTATACATGTTGATATTATTCTCTATAAACTCGATCAAACTTAGAATGATTTGACTAAAAACAAACTCTAATAAATTTGTTTTGAGGATATACACTAACTACTTTCATTTTGGTGATTTCGATGCTGAGCGCTGAATTTAATAGGTGGACTCAACCATATGTACAAAATTGATGATATCATAATTCACATGGACAAGTTGTGTTGTAACATTTGGCGTCGAGCTTTGTTCACGGCCCTTGAAGACTTAGCCCTAAAACGGCAGCAGCTGTCTGGTTGCAAAATCAAATGGCAGTGGCATCCCCTGTTGGCTGCTGTCCAAGCAGAGGCCAGAGCCAAAGGAGGAATATGTCTCAAACTGAAAGGGAGAGGGAGAGGGAGAGGCAGACGCCGCCGCCGATGAAACTGAAAGCCATGCCCAGCCGTGCTCTGCTCTCCGTCTCTTCCACGCCTCATTTCCTGACCCTGGTGGATATGTATGGCGGGGTCAGCGGTCACCTTCTCCCCTCCCAAGGATGGCTGGATGGATGACACTGACGCCACAACAACCAGCCTAGGGCTTTCTCAAATTCACCCCAAATTCCACTATACAAAAATAAGATTTCCCATCACATCAAAATACCGGCACATATATAAAGTACTAAATGTAGATGAAATAAAAAAATAATTGTACAGTTTTGTTTACTTTGCGAGACGAACATTTTGAACCTAATTAATCAATATTTGGACAATTTTTATCAAATAAAAACAAAATCGCTACAGTGCTAAAGAGTATTCGGCAGTCCCCGATTTGGGAATCTAAACATGGCCTAGGCTCCCTATCATTTCCCTCACTAACAGACAAGTTGTGTTGTAACAAAAGTCCGCCCAGCCTCTTGATGAAATACTCCCTCCATCCCAATGAATGTGCAATTCTCGCATCCCGAGAAATCAGCTATCGCAAATTTTGATTAAAATTATATAAAAAATACTAACTTTTATGAGACAAAATAAGTACCGTTAGATTGGTTATGAGATATATTTTCATAATAAATTTATTTCGAGACATAAATGTTAATACTTTTTGCTATAGATTTGGTCAAAGTTGACACAGTTTGAACGGCACGTTTCCCATAATTGCACAATCAACCGGACGGAGGGAGTACATGCGCGAAACAAACAGACAAACAAAAGCAAGTGCTGCTCCATTTGCACTGCATGGCATATCCCAAGTCATCTTCTCATCCCCTGTACCGTAGCCGTAGTCAGGAAGGGCACACGTGCCACGGGAGTACCAAAATACACCCACCCACCCACCCACCCTTTGAGTTTTCGAAATGTGCATGCATGTGGCGCTGCCGTGCTGCAGGTGCATGCGTTTGAGTTGTTCACAGGCAGCACATGCCTGCGCACGTGCGTTGCCAACGACCGGATGGATTCCGCCGCGCAGGAACAAGAAAACGGCATGACCAAAACGTGCTCGCGCTCCTCTTCTCTACTTGGGCACCACATGGAGTGGAGTAGTGGACCGAGGAATCTCGGGACTCCGCGATCCGCGTGCACGATGCACCACCCCTTCCGTGCGGCATCCAGTCCAATTCCAACCATCTTGAGACGCACGGCGGTCGTCAGTGATGTGATTGCCAAGCGAGTCCTCAGTCCTCACTATTGCATACAGTAGCTTTTGTCCGAGAGGAGCTGACACTATTGCATTCGAGTCCTCTTGGAAGCAGTCGGTCACTTCATTTGCTAAACGACTAGTGTTAGAAATTGCCACATGCACGCTAGTATATCCATGTAAGAAAACAGAAACAAGCACTAGCAAAAATGTTTCTAATTAACTAATCTGTGGATGTTCAGGTCGTCTGCAGGCTACTGGTTCCTGGCAAGACGAGCTTGGGGCACCCTGCTATCTTAATCCTCCGAACGATAGTCAGCGCCGCCGACAGCCCGTCCACTGACTCCAGCTCCTTGCAAGACCTGATCTCAATCCTCCTCAGCGCCGCAGCTGCTGCCGGCAAGCCGAACGACCTGACGCCGTGGAAGCCTTCGATCTTCAGTGACACTAACGACGAGAGCTCCGAGATGTCAGGGAGCTGCTGGCCGCAGTGGAGAACCAGCTCCGTCAGAGAACGAGCGCGGGGCAGCCTCTTCAGGTCCGGGCACCGGCTGATGCAGACCTTGCGGAGGCGAGGGCAGTAGTCCCCTTCAGATTCTTCCTCGAACAGCTCCTCTAGACCGTACATCTCCCACAGGTTCAGCAGTTCCAGCGACGGGAACTTGGCCGCGCCATGCGTGTCTGTGCTGCTGCTCAGCCGTTGCATGTCGTACATCTTTCGCACGCTCAGGGACTTGAGCGATGGCAGATGGGCGATGGCAGGGAACTCGGTGCAGTTGCAGCAGCTGTCGAGCTTCAGTGTCACTAAGTTGGGTAACCCTGCATCCAAGCTGGAAACCTGCTGCCTTCGTAGCCTCTGATGGTGAGCACTTGGAGGTTGGCATGCGGCTCGAGGCCTTCAAGGACCTGCTCATCGGCCACATCTTCTGCATCTTCGTCTTCATCTTCGATGTCTAAGCCATTGCAGTGTCAAGTCGTTTAGGCGATGCTTGTCCTTCAGGCTAGCCTCCTGGGCCTTGCTGCTAGTTTTCACACTTTCAAGTCCAGAAAGCCAAAGGCAGCCCCTCAGATTGTGCAAGCTTCCCAGCTCACTGATGGAGCAACGTGACGAGTCTCCACTGACATGGAAAACTGGCAATGTCTGGAGTTCAGTGAGCTCTCCAATTCCATGTGGCAAGTGAACGTAGCCCAGTTCCTTCGTCAGATCAAGATGGCGCAACTTTACCAGCTTCTTGATGTGTCTAGGTAGCTCAGTGAGGAAGCGGCAGTGTTTCGCTTCCAGCATCTGCAGATTGCTGAGGCTGCGGAGCTCAGATGGAAGAGCCCTGACGTTTGTGCTGTTGACAGATAAGTACCGCAGGTTTCTGAGAAACCTGCGGTACTTATCTGTCAACAGCACCTCAGGCCAGCAATGGATCGTGGAAGCTCTTCTGTTTCAGTATGGCTCAGATCCAAACTAGAACAGGGTCTGAAATCAAAGGTTTACATCTGAATCCAAATGCAGAGACATTCACATCTCTGAATCTAGACACAGAGGCATGCGCAGAACAACTGCGCAGAGACATTCACTACTGCGCAGAACAACTTGACTGACCTGGACTATAGCGTTGATGACAAATTGCTGAAATGACGTTATCTATCCCCTTGCAAATAAATATTCCAAATAACCATTTATTTTGCAAAAATGTTATGTTCATATAACACCTCGTTCTTTTCTTCTAGTACCTCCTAGCCCCTCAGTTCCTTAAAAAATTTTATACTCTCTTCATTTTAAATTATAAGTCACTCTAGCTTTTATAGGTACATTGTTTTTGTTATTTATCTACATATACATTATGTCTAAATATATAGTAAAAACTATGTATCTAAGAAAGACATAATGACTAAGAGCATCTCCAAGAGACTCTTTGTGTCTTCCCTAATTTACTGGAATAGAGATTTTAGTGAAAAAACATATTCCAACGGCCTCTTCAATTGGATATTCAAATCTAGATATTTTCTATTTCAGATTTCTTGCTAGCCAAAGATGGAGAGCGATAATGGCTCTCTAGACTACGCACAAGATATAGAAAGGTTGTTGGAGAGTATAAAAACATAGAAAACGATTTTTACTCAAATAATTCTCCGAATGATGATTTAGAGAGTAGATTTTAGAAAAGCTCTTATCCTAATTATGACAAGTCAATGTAAATAAATATTAATATTTATGATATCAAATATATAGCATTAGATATATAATGAACTAAAATTTTTTGTCTATTTGTATTGTAAGTGTTGATATTCTTTTCCATAAACTCGATTAAACTTAGGATGATTTACTAAAAACAAAGTCTAATAAATTTCTTTTGAGGATATATACTATTTTCTTTTTGGGTGATTTCGATGCTGAGTGGTGAATTTAATATGTGGACTCAACCATATGTACAAAATTGGCGATATCATAATTCATATGGAGAGGTGAGATGCATGTGTAATATTTGGCTACGAGCTTTGTTCACGGTTATCTAGGATTCAGTGATAGGCGACGTTTTCGTCGACAGCGAGACGTCTATGGGGACTTCGTCAATCTTAAGGATTTATCGGCCCAGTCTTCATAGATAATAAAGATAGGATTTACGTGCGTGCGTTATAAAAGGTGAGTATGCATGCGGCGTCGTAAGTGTCTGCAGTGTGTAATTCAAAAAAAAAGACTCGAGTGTTATTAACCGTAAAACGGTAGCAGCAGTCTGCTTACAAAACCAAATGGCAATACGGACCATCATTCCTGTTCTCCAACCAGAGGCCAGAACAGCCAAAGGAGGAATATGTCCCAAACTGAAAGGGAGAGGGAGAGGCAAGACGACGACGTGGATGAAAGTGTGAAAGCCATGCCCAGCCGCTCTAAAACTTTAGTCTATGTTACATCAGATGTTTAGACACTAATTTAGAGTAAGCTAATTATAAAACTAATGGCATAAATATAGACTAATTTATAAGGTGAATCTATTAAACTTAATTAGTTTATGATTTGATAATGTTGTGCTACAATAGCATATGGTAATGATGAATTAATTAGGCTTAATAGATTCATCTCACAAATTAGTCTCCACCTATGTAATTAGTTTTATAATTAATTTATGTTTAGTCGTCCTAGTTAGCATCAAATATCCGATGATGTGACAGGACTAAAGGGGTGTTTGATACAGGGACTAAAATTTAGTTGGTGTCACATCGGATATCGCATGAGGTGTTTGGATACTAATAAAAAACAGATTGCAGATTCCGTCAGTAACCGCAAGACGAATTTATAAAGACTAATTAATCTATCATTAACATGTGTTTACTGTAGCACAATATTATCAAATCATGGGCTAATTAAGCTTAAAAAATTTGTCTCGCAAATTAGTCTTAATCTAAATATTTAATTTTGTAAATAGTCTATAATACTCTATGTATATGTCTAAATATTTGATGTGATAGAACTAAAGAACATCCCCAGCATTTCCTGACCCTAGTGGGTGGGTATGCATGGGTATGGCTATTGCCGGGTCAACGTCCCCTGGAGGACATGGCTGGATGGATCATGGGTCCCGTTCATCCGGCTTATAATCCGTACTTTTCAGCTTGTTTTTTCAGCTAGAACAGTATTTTTCTCTCACAACAAATCAGCCAATAATGTTTTTCAGCCGGCTTATCAGCACAGCCGAACAGGACCTGACGCCACAACAACCACCGGCCTAACTTGCCTATCATTTTCCTCACCAAGACACCAACAGTAGATTGCAAGCAAGCAAGCAAGCAAACAAAAGAAAAGAAGTGCCGCTGCATTTGCATTGCATATATCCTAGCAGTGAGCGACCGAGCGTTAGCTCGGGTGGCTGAGCGCCAGGCGTGGCTGCTTGCCGGCCAGAGTTCGATCCCTTCTTGTGTCCCGTGACCAAGTTCAGGTCCCTGTTGGGACTGTCCTATAATAGGCGAATTTCGGTCGACAGTGATAAAAAAACTTCCTCGTCTGTTTCGCGTCCCAAAGCACAGGAGTGATCCGGCCCTCTCACGGAGATGCGGGCTCTGTGTGTGGGCGGGGCAAGGGTTCGAGGGTTTTCTCGGTCTGCGTGAGAGGTCTTCTACCTATGCGTAAAGTCACGGGGCTGTCTACCTATCTACAGGCCGAGTTTTTTTTTTTATCCTAGCAGTGATCTCTCCTGTACCGTACGTCCGTACCACAAGCGCAAAGTCAGGAAGGGCGCACGTGCCACGGGAGTTGAGTTGTGCTCGTGGCGCTGCCGTGCTGGTGCATTCGATTGAGTTGTTCACAGGCGGCAGCACATGCCTCCGCACTTTGCCAACGACCGGATGGCGGATTCCGCCGCGCAGGAACAGAAAAATGAGAAAACGGCATGACCAAAACGTGCTCGCGCTGCACCACGGCTGGTGGCCACATGGAGTGGACCGAGGAATCTTGGGACTCCGTGCACGATGCAATGCACCACGGCGTGAGCGTGCGGCATCCATTCCAGTTCCAACCATTGTTTTCCTTTGTCCTCAGTGTGCTAAGACGTATCAGTGATGTGATTGCAGTGCGGCCTAGGCTACGTAACGTACCAATTATTCTCTCAAACGCATTATGCATATGAACGATACGTATATGATTGCTACCTCTTGCAAGCAGTCAGTCACAAGACTACTGAAAAATAAAAACTATGTAAAAGACTAACAACATCTCTTTTTGTAGCTGGAACAACTTTGTCACATCATTTGCTAAACGATCAGTGTCAGAAATTGCCATACGTACTAGTATAAACCCATGTAAGAAAACACAAACAAGCACTAGCAAAAAATGTTTCTAATTGATCTGTGGATGTTCAGGTCGTCTGCATGCTACTACTAGCTCCTGGCAAGACGAGCTTGGGGCACCCTGCTATCTTAATCCTCCGAACGATAGTCAGCGCCGCCGACAGCCCGTCCACTGACTCCAGCTCCTTGCAAGACCTGATCTCAATCCTCCTCAGCGCCGCAGCTGCTGCCGGCAAGCCGAACGACCTGACGCCGTGGAAGCCTTCGATCTTCAGTGACACTAACGACGAGAGCTCCGAGATGTCAGGGAGCTGCTGGCCGCAGTGGAGAACCAGCTCCGTCAGAGAACGAGCGCGGGGCAGCCTCTTCAGGTCCGGGCACCGGCTGATGCAGATCTTGCGGAGGCGAGGGCAGTCCCCTTCAGATTCTTCCTCGAACAGCTCCTCTAGACCGTACATCTCCCATAGGTTCAGCAGCTCCAGCGACGGGAATTTGGCCGCGCCATGCGTGTCTGTGTTGCTGCTCAGCCGTTGCACGTCGTACATCTTTCGCACGCTCAGGGACATCAGCGATGGCAGCTGCGCGATGGCGGGGAACTCAGTGCAGTTGCAGCAGCTGTCCAGCGTCAGTGTCACCAGGTTGGGTAGGGATGAAGGACCCTGCATCCAAGCTGGAAACCTGCTGCTTTCGTAGCCTCTGATGGTGAGCACTTGGAGGTTGGCATGCGGCTGGAGGCCTTCAAGGACCTGCTCATCGGCCACATTTTCTGCGTCTTCGTCACCGTCTTCGATGTCTATGCCATCATCGTGCCATTGCAGTGTCAAGTCGTTTAGGCGATGCTTATCCTTCATGTTAGCCTCCTGGACCTTGCTGCCAGTTTTCACTTTTTCAAGTCCAGAAAGCCGAAGGCAGCCCCTCAGATTGTGCAAGCTTCCCAGCTCACTGATGGAGCAACATGAGGAGTCACCACTGACATGGAAGACTGGCAATGTCTGGAGTTCAGTGAGCTCTCCAATTCCATGTGGCAAGTCAACATAGCCCAGTTCCTTCGTCAGATCAAGATGGCGCAGCTTTACCAGCGTCTTGATGTCTCTAGGTAGCTCCGTGAGGAAGCGGCAGTGTTTTGCTTCCAGTGTCTGCAGATATCTGAGTCTGCAGAGCTCAGATGGAAGAGCCCTGACGTTTGTGTTGTTGACAGATAAGTACTGCAGGTATCTCAGGCCAACAATGGATCGTGGAAGCTCTTCTGTTTCAGTATGGCTCAGATCCAGTGTCTCTAAGGATGTGAATTTCAGAAAGAAATCATCCAATCCAACAAGATTTAATGTAGGCAAAGAAATGCTGTTCAGTTTCCACTCAAGTTGCACCACCAGAAATGTATGCAGATCGTTCAACTGTTCTGTCCTGTGCATCAGTTCAACAGTCTGAAATTGCGAGGAAATGAGAGAACAGTGAAGAACATTTTCAGGTATGCTGCTCAGGAGATCCTCGGACTTGAAATATTTGTCACGGGAGACGGATGCCACCACATTGTAAATAAGCTCATGCATCACAAACTTGTTATCTTCATAATCATGAGATGGTGAGTACTGAAAGAATGATCTGCACAGCAACTCATTGAAATATTCAGTTCCTACATCTTCAGGTTCACGCCCTTCAACTGGCCTAACACAACCATGAGATATCCACAGGAGAACCATGTGATGTTTATCAAAGATGTAACCTTCTGGGAACAACGAACATAATGCAAGACACCGTTTCAGATGGACTGGTAAAGTATCATGACAGAGCTGTAAAGGCATAACACTTCCTTCTTCTACTGAACGAGTGTCTGTATGGCACAGAAGGCCGCCAATGGCCTTCAAGTGTAGTAGATTATATCCATACCTAGAAATGAACCCGTTCAACATCATCGCTAAACCAAGATTGCTCTGGATATCAGTGTCCACAACAGCATATTGTTGGAGAAGCATCAGATTGTTTTCTTCAGATAAAGGATTTAAGGAATAGGAATGTGTTGCTACATTTCCAACAGCAGCAACGGTAGAGCTTTTTGTTGCCACGACAACAACACTTCCTTTAGCACCAGTATTAAGAACCTCTAGTACAGTAGTCCAAAACTGTTGGTTTTCTATGTCTGCATCATCCAAGAAAAGCAAGAATTTCTTATCTGTGATTTCCTCCACAACCAGTTCCCGAAGGATATCAATGTTTGTAATTCTGCAACACTCATTCATGCCAAACTCAATAATCTTCCTAAACAACATCACCATGTCTATCTTTTCAGATATCTGTATCCATATCCTTTTGTCAAAGGCATCCAACAATTGTTGATCATTGTAAAGGGCGTGGAGCAGTGA
Source organism: Saccharum spontaneum (assembly GCA_022457205.1). NCBI lineage: Eukaryota > Viridiplantae > Streptophyta > Magnoliopsida > Poales > Poaceae > Saccharum > Saccharum spontaneum. Next base: position 23,636,668 of record CM039600.1, on the reverse strand, counting down.
AGTCTTGCCAAGACCACTCCAACCATATATGCAAATGACAGTACAATTGTTTACACCATTCGTGTCCAGCAGCATTTTTTCCATAACCTTTTGTCTAATATCGTCTCTGCCAAGGAGTTCCTGACCAGCCTAAAATAATGGTATATGTCAAAGCAAATGGTAAAAAAGAAGGAAAATCCTGCTTGTTGAAAATATGAGTTAATAAACCTGCTTGTTGAAAAATGAATACCTGTTGCATACATGTATGACTGAGTCGTTCTTTTTGGCTTAGTTTTCCCATAGCAAACCACTCCATTACATCCATACAGGGAGTAGAAGGTGGCACATCCATATAGAGAGTAGAAGGTGGCTCCTCAATCTGCGTAAATTCAGTAAACTGAATGGTTAACACAGGCTTAGTGTCCTAGATACATTATTATTTCAAAAAGCGCTAGGCGCTATGCATTACTTAGACAAAATGTCTAGATGCTAGACAAGACGGTAATCCATATAGATCAATCCATAAAGATTGTGGTAATGACCTATGTGTATCTATATTTTCCTTTTCCTGTTTGTTGCTGGGCTTCCACTGGCTATTAGTAGTACTGTTCCATCCTTGAATGAACAAACTAATACTATTAGTTTACCATGTTTTTTGAAAACGGAGTCTCGCCTTCCGTGTCTCCTTTTCTCGATACCGGCAGCATGCCCTGGTTGTTGTGGTGCGCGGCGGCGGTTGCGCCCTGGGAGCATGTGTGGACGCCATGGTACACGACATCGAAGAGCAGCGGGTCGTCGTCCGTGCGTTGCGCCTGCTTGGTGGCGGGACAGCTGTGCGTGTTCCGGTGCGTGCACCGGTAGTAATCTCTGCAAGAATCGTCTTGGAAATCAATTCAATAGCCAAGCCCTGCATCGCGGCCCACGCTCTGCTCAAATGGCCTTAAGCTCCAGGCGAGTAAAGGTACTGGTGGCGCTGACCTTGGGTACTTGGCTCCCAGGATGTCCTTCTGCCCGTACTTCCTCCAGCTGAAGCCATCGTCGGGGCAGGTGGCGTCCTGCGCGCTCACCCTCATCTGGGTGCTGCACTCGGGCAGCGTCTTCCTGCGTTTTCTCAAACTAAGAAATCACAGGTAAGGGAACCGCGCGTGCTTATATGATCATTATTAACCAACTACAATACGCACTTGCTTACCTGGGATTGGACTGGCCGGGCGCATTGCCGCCGCCGCCGCCGCCGCTGCCCTGGTCCGACACGGCGCTGCGCGAGCTGCCATCCCCACCTGACGACGGCATCGATCCCGGCTGCCCCGCGGCCGGACTTCCGTCCGCGGGGTTGGACTTGGACGTGATCATGTGCAGGACCCTGTCTATGGAGGCGCATATGGTACTCGTCAGCGCCCGGACCCGCTGGTACCCTCCAGCGGCCGCGTCACCGCCTCCCCCTTCCTGTTGCTGAGCCGCAAACAGCGCCTCGAGATGCTTCGCCATATCCTTTGCCTTCGTCATTTCCGCGGCTACGCGGACGAAGCGCTCTTCTTGCCTGCCCTCCACCGCATCGTTTACCGGCTCCACCTCCGCGACTAGGCCCAGGGAGCACTGATCTTCCATGACCTCCAACTCATCGTTTATCTTCTCCAGCTTCGCGACTACGCCCAGGGAGCACTCTTCTTGCATACCCTCCATCGCAGCCCAGCAGCCCAGGGAGCACTCTGCCTGCACGCCCTCCATCGCAGAGTCGATCTGCAGAGAGTCAACCCCTGGTCGGGTGTCAGAACAGAATCCAAATCGAAATCCAAACTCGGTTCGATTCTTGAGTCTTGACACTAGCACCAAGAGAAAAACAATCAAGAAGAAAAAAGATAAATCCATCCAGATGTATCAAGAAATAAATGAAATCGATCTCCATCTAGAGTCTAGACGCAGCTCCAACTTGAAAACGACCTAATCGCAGAAGAGGAGAAGCTGTGGACGATGATGCGTACCGGCAAGGCGGCAACCCAGCACGAACGAGAGAGAGCGGCGGCGACTGGAGGGTGGAGGCAGAGGCCGAGCGGGGCCGAAATCGAGTCTCCCCCCACCCCACCCAGATTTCCCCCAGATGCACCTCCTAGGTTCTTAAAAAAAAGAACAAAGAAGATAAGGGTGTGTTTGGCACTTTCTCGCAGCTCTGTTTATAAGAGCATCTCCAACAGGACCCTATTTGGCCCTTTACTTCAGATTTAGGTAGTGGAGGTCAAAAAACCAACTCCAACAGGCCCTCTACTAGACCCCCCACATTTGTTGGCCTCCTACTTTTTCCCCTCCACCCTCTATTTCTGTTGGCCCCCTACTCTCCACCGTGCAAAATCTGGATGAGAGAGATGACAAAAGAGCCCCACGTGTTATTGACTACTAAAACGAATTTGAGTAGTATGGTTTAGGTAGTATTGCTGGAGTTGGAAGTAAAATATGAGTAGTCTTAAAATAGGTGGCTTCTTAAATAGAGAAGTAGGGGGTGTGTTTTAGGTAGTATTGCTGGAGATGCTCTAAGCCCTCGTTCTAAAATTGAGTCTTTATCGCATTGGATGTTTGACATATACACGGAGTATTAAATATATACTATAAAATAACTAATTACACATATTACGACTAATTTGTGAGACAAATTTTTAAGTCTAACTAGATGAAATGCCCGTGCGTTGCTACGGTATCCAAAGATTAGAATACAATTAATAGGATCAAACAAAATGGTCAAAGATTATGTCACCTACTTTTAAAATAGAACAGATAGATAACATGCATCTTTTGAACAATAACCGTCAACATCACATTAAGGCATATATATACATTGGAATTTTTGTTTCTAAAATGCAAACAGCTTTGATATCTCATACATGGTAGGTCCTTGCAAGACCTGCAAAATATTTTGTCAATACAATAATAAAAGTACTAAAAAAACATACCAAACCTAGAACTTTGCTAGCTAACACTAAAAAATTGAATGAGATACCAAATCTAGAAGACACAACACGGTTCCACCCCAATCTGCCTTTGGGTCATTGGGTGTTGGACGCCACCATAAAATCTCATCACCATCCTTTCAGCCAGCTTAAGCATGCTCTTCGTCCCCTCCATGCTAGGCATTACTGCAGCAAATGATTCTTTCACAAGGATATGTATCTGAACATTTCTAGGATCCAATAGGATAGAGAGCATATGGTGTACATCGGCAATGGAGAGCAGTCAGATTAATAAGATGTGGCTACTGACTCCAACACTAAGATGTGGCCACTGACTCCAACGCCCAAAGCAAAGTAGAGTGAGAAGACCATTGCGCAAACACCACGATCGCCATGGGACAAGTTACAAGATTAGCTTTTGAATTACCTAAATATCTGAGCACCTGCACATATTTATTAAACATGAGAGGGAGGCTGTAGAGCATGAGCATAGCTGAGTGCTGCAGGTGACCAACCCCCTTCAGTTTGTTTTGCATAAACATGGAGTAGAATTATACAAAAGCCTACAGTGAAATCAGCATCACCCAGGAAAACAAAGGAGAGGCTAGAAGAGGTACATTTAAGCAAAAATACCTTTAACCACACCATGAGGGTGGCCTTCTGCTCTGGTGTGAGCTCTGCATTAATGGAAAATAAAAATGTCATTGTAAACTGTAAGGCTTGATTTAATCCTAATCAAACCAAACTGCAACGTGGAAAGAAATTCCAAGAAACTAACAGCAAACTGATATGACATTAAGCAAACCAAATATTGGGGCTTGCAGATCCATGAGGACTAACAAAATCACCTCCAGAGCCCTCTTTTGACATAGATTTGGGGAAACAAAATCTTGAATGTCTAACTAAATTTCTGAAAGAAGACAGACAACAACTTAATTGTCAGAAATGCTAACTACGTCAAACCTTCATTCCAAAAATTCTGAAAATTTGTGAGCATACTATAGCCTCCAAACCTATATCTTTGTGAACTACTGGTTTCTGATTTGAAGTCATTCTTATCCGGTAAAGGCAGAGGGGGTAAACATCATCTCAACTTAGCTGAAATCACCCAAGCACAGATTTCTACCTCTAAAAAACAAATTCATATCAGGATTCCAGAGCTCCTCTAAAGATCTATTTTGCCAATCTAGAAAGCTTATGAAAAAAACCTATAACTCTCTAGGCAACAGTTCGGTGAACACAACTTGCTGAAAACTGAAAGGAAGGGAAACCCCATTCCCTCCACTGATGTAGGCCACAGGTGTATAACAATTGATTCCCCGCACCATAACTCATCTAAACATGAAAAATCCTCTATCCTGCATGGCAGTACCATGGATGTTAATATGACACCCTGTCTTAAAGTTGAGTTTACTGTTTTACTTAGAGTTGCAACAGGTATTCAGTTGATAAATCAGAAAAAAAAAATGGTTACGGTAGGTTTGCAGTTGTTTAGATCCTACATAATGAGTCCCGGAGGTTCAAGTGTTGGGACCACTGTTGCAAGATCCTACAGCATGAACCTCATGTTAGAGTAAAAAATGGTAATCACTTACAATATTGAATTACCCTCATACACAAGCAAAAAGGAGATCCCAAACTTATCTATAACAGAGCAAAACAATGTGAAAGTAATCATCCACACCTACAACTCAAATCCTCCACTTCGGAAAAGTTGTCTTGTTATCGGGTAATGAAGCAACACCTAGCCAAGTTCCTTCATTTGGAGTGCCCAAAATTCCGCATTAACAGAAGAGAATGCACATCACAGATAAGATATTTCTTTTGGCACCATGCAACAAACTAATAAAATAATGACATATTCTTCAAAAGGAACAGATATAGAGCATCATGTTAATGACAGTTCTTCCATATAAATGCCAGTCCAGATAAGATATTTTGAATCACTGGAGCACGGATTCATCTCATCAGCGAGTGGCAATGCAACAACCAGTACATAACTGCTTAGATTGAGTTCAAGGGGCATTTCATCAAACGGCTTACCTGTACAGTGCATACCGTAAGTTGAGTAGGCTAGTGCAGTAGATACAATCCATCCTTATTCAGCTCAAGCCCAGCAAAAACAGATACAGGTACAATCCAACACGCCTAGCAGGCTAGCTTGTACAATCAAGGAACTAAGCAATATATAAGCAAGCAACACATAATGTTAATAAATCATGATCAACAAACAGGATGCATGGAGTGGGCAGTGACAGAGAGAGCAGCAATAGTACAATTACGCCATAGGCTGCCTCTTGGTCCAGGAAGAAGCGAACGTCTTCTCCACCCTGTACATGGGCTCCGGCTGCAGCACCAGATGGATGTTGATGCCGCTGCCGCCACTGCCAGGGTACAGGTACACCATGGCATCCATCTTCTTGTTCATGCCGCTACAGATGCGCTCAGGCTGTCCAAAGCCGAAGTCGGACGACCTTGAACAGCGGTGAGCTGCCGACGGCCACGTAGTTGGGCGGCGGCGTCGTTGTAGTGGAACAGCTTGGGCGTCACACCAGTACTCTCATAGAATGCCCTTCTTCCTCACCCCATGGTTGCGCCCCCTCTGTACCGCCATGCCGGGGCCCGGGCCCTCAGCCGGCGTGAAGGCAGTGACTGGCCCCGGCCGGCGCGAAGGCAGCGACCGCCAGGGCCTCGCCCGTCGCGGGGGTAGCACCCGACCAGCACCAACAGGCTTGCCCGGCTCAAGGACCATGCCTAACCGCTTCCCTGGCTGTCACCATCTTCAACCTCGCCTCTACGCTCGGAGCTTCGGACGATCGCCGGTGTCGGACTACAGGGCGGCGGGACCGACGGTAGGGGTTCCCAACGGAGGGGGTAGCGTGGCCGCCCTACCTCACCCCTCGCCGGATCTGTCGAGCACTTGGGAGAAGGGAGGTGGGCAGGAGGCGACGGTTGGGGTGCGGGCTGGGCTTGCGGAAGGGATGGGGAAGTGCGGGTGGCGGCGTGGCCGCGTGGGGATGGGGAAGAGGGGCACGCAATGCAACCGCTCCCGCGCGGGCGGGGATTAGGAGCGGAGCGGGTCATTAGCGGTCCCATCAGACCATAACATTTGGGTTTTTTAAGTTGTAGAGATTAGTTCATAATTTGACAATGTGATGCTACAATAAAGCTATAGTAAACATGTGCTGCGACAGATTAATTAGGCTTAATAAATTCGTCTCGCGGATTACTGAGGATTTCTGTAATTTGTTTTATTATTACTATTCGAACACTCTCACGTAACACCCCGATGTGACACCCCTAAACTTTAGCCTCTGAATTTAAACATAGCCTAAATGGTGTCTTTACATGGTTGAAGCTCTAATCTAGTGGTCCAAAATTTAGCAGCTAAATTTAGATCACTTTAGCTCTGAGCTCCAGACAGAAAGTTTTAAGTATAAAGTTTAGCCGATCTTACAAAACTTTAAACCACAAGTTAGCTAAAAGAGTCTAAAATTTAAGGAACCAAACCCAAAGGTATAGTAACAACCAGCCACCGCCGTGCACACACAACATAAAATAAAATGCAATCAAGGGCATCACACTACTGACCTCTAAACTTTTTAAGTTGGTATGTAATCCTGCTTGCAAAAATCTTATCTAGGTACAAAAACAGGGTTAGGATCTAAGAATAAGTCCAAACAAGTTTAAACCCATACATATATGCATGACATGCAGGAGCGGGTCCAGAGTATAAGCATTAATGTCACATGACATTAGTAACTTTGTATAAATACTACTGCAATGTCAATGTATTGTGACAGAAGACTAAAGATTTGGTAAGATTATAGCTTAAGTGACACCAATAGATAAAAATTCTAGATCCGCACTTACTGACATGTGAGGCTGACAAATCGATTACGTCTCCCTGCTCACTCTTCTCTCGTGTGAGCTCCATCTATCTTCTCTCTCGAACCCTCTCTTCCCTACGTGTTGTGGCTTAGCGAGGCATATCGCTGCACCCCGCGACGTGAGTTGCAACCTCCATCATCATCATCATCATCATCATCATCTCCATGCTTCCCTGTCTCCGTGTGATGGACGAGATGGCGTTGACTCGTGAGTTCTAAATCTCTTACAAATCAAATTCTCTCTCAACCACTTCAATCTCCTTGAAGAGGGGATTAACAAAACAAACCCTTAAAGTTTAAGGTGTACGTGCAAGCACCGGGTCTATCACCTATATGGTATTTTATTACTATAATTTCCCATCATGGAACTAATTAAACAAAAGTGAATTAACGAAAGGTAGCAAGCATAAGGCATGTCACCTATATGGCTGAATCGGTTCTATTTGTCTTTTTTTTAAAAAGAAGATTCGTTTCTGGATTATATTACATTGATAAGAGAGGATCATCAATTATATGAATTCTATGTGGCACAATCTGCGCCATACTGTTTTTCGCTTGGAGTTTAGTTTTCTAAACCACTCGCTATCTTTGTTTTGGAACCAGCAGTGATACAGTGATAGAGTATCACTGCCGGTTTGTGGTTTCAACGAACAGTGATACAGTGATAGAGTATCACTGCCGGTTTGTGATTTCAACGAACAGTGATGGCACAATCGACAGTGATAGGTGGACTACCTCTGTCGGTTCGTGGCTTGAACTGGCCGCTGTTGGTTCAAGCCACAAATCAGCAGTGATAATCTTTTTCATATGAGATTAGATTAAGATAAACTTTATATCAAAATTGTAGAGTTTAAAGAGATCTAAAACTTTGTAGTTGATAACTTTTTAATTTAAGATGATTTACAAGTCCAAAATATTTATAAGTTCTCAGATCATATTTGACATGATTAATAATGTCGAATGGAGACAAAGTCAACATCAAAGTTGTAGTACTTGACGAGATCTATAACCTTGCAATTAATAACTTTTCCATTTAAGATTGTTTTGAGTGCCAAATATAAGATTTGAAAATGTGCATTTAAAAGAATTGCGTCGGATGTATAGTCATTTATGTTGCGTAGGTAGGTGCACTCAGGGGAGGGAACATGAACGTTGAGGTCAGAGTTCAAATCCTAAAAACCACATATAGAAAAACTACATCACTGCCACTTGCCTGCTGCCTTACTGTCGGTTTGTTTTCCAGCAGTGATGAAGGGTTTGAAACCCAGTGATGGTCTTTTCTGTCGTAGTGTTTGCTGTCTTGCTTTGCTCTCTAAAAATATAACCGTTCCTTTCTCTCCAAATCTTCCATATTATCAACATGATCATAGATTTTGTGGCTATGCAACACTCCTAGAACAAGTGTCCTGTAGTCTCAAGGTTCCTGATGCATAGCTGTCAGAAGTGTTCCATTCGGCCATCCTTGCAATTGCAAATTGATGTTATCCAGATTCCGTCATGAAACATGAGCCGTATGAAGAATTTGCATTTTGGTGATGCTTTTGGATCGATTCCATTTGTTATGGGAATAAAAGAAACAGTGTCAAATGCTGGGCCCTGTTCGCTTGAACTACTTCAGCAGTACTTTTCAGTGACGGAACAGTGTTTTCCTCTCATAACAAATCAGCATAAGCCAAATTTCAGCGAAACAAACAGGGGCAAGCGAAACGGTTCCACCATGGTTTCACACCATTTGTTTCTTGCCTCTCCTATGCACCGGCGAAATTATTTTGTTCATTTGTCCATTTTAATTAAGTGCACCGAGTTAAAACATTTATATGTTTTTCTAAAAAAATAAATTTAAATCAGAATTCAGCATATATATCAACCAAACTGTAGTGATTATGAGAGAATATAAATCTGGAATGTTTCATCAGAACCTGAATCCGTAACAAATGTATCCTAAATCAAAGTGAATCCATGACATTTGGAAAGTAGATCAACGATCGACGCAGATTTTCAAGCATCAAGACGCTGCTACAACGAGATCACGTACGTATACAAGTACATCCTTGTTAAAGTAGGCATACAGCCTATGAAGAGCCACGCGGCGAGCGTGTGATCTGAGACGAGAGAGTACAATACAAATGACGGGTTTGACGTCTCGACGACGATGAAGAGGTACGGTGCGGGCGGTAATCACTTGGCAGCTCAGCTAGCTGGCCAAATACAGGTACGGCAAGGCCGGCTAGCTAGGCGCCGGTGTAGATGTGGAGGTTGCACGCCATGGTGACGATGAGGAAGATGACGAAGAAAAGGATGGTGTGGACGGTGGCGGCCTTGCCGGTGACGCGGAGGCTGCCGAAGTCGACCCAGCGGTGCAGGCCGGGGAGCTCGATGAGCAGGCCCGGCGAGAGCAGGACGAAGAGCACGACGCCCACCACCACCGGCGCCCAGTCCAGCATCCCGGCCGGTCCCGATTAGTTGGTCTCCTTTTTTTCCTTCCAGATCACTAACTAGCTAGTCTAGGTAGCTACTCTACTGCTGCGTGTGCTGGGTGTGGCCGTGTGGGTGTGTGTATGCCCAAGCCCAACGTGTGCTTGCATTTTGTGGAGCGTGAGCAGCAGGAAGGAGAGGGAAAGTGGGTAATAATAATGGAGCGGAAAAGAGAGAGATTCATCGAGGAATGAGACGTCGACGACATCCATGCCTAGCTGATCCAATCGACGCTAAAGAGTGAGAAGGGGATGAGGGGAATCCATGGAGGAAAAGCATCGGGATGAGCATGGGATCAGAAAGGGAGCGTTGCAGCTTCATCAGGGAAGGTGACTCTGACCGCGCTTGCTTGCTTGATTAATTTGGCGGTACGGTACGCATGTTTTTTCCCCCTTGCTTCATTAATTTCATTTATCTTTTTTTATCGGTTTTCCAGGTAACTCAATTCAACTGCCGCTTGCTGTGTTTTAAAAAAAAAACAAAAAATGGAGCGGCTGCCTGTGTCAAATTCTTATTGGACCTTAATTTCAAAAAAAAACAAATTCTATTGGACCCTTGAAGGGCCCAAGTCCAGCAGGATTGCCGACCCGTGAGCCGCTGGGGCCCGCATAGATCCGGTGCCTCGCCTCGCACGCACGGTCGCACTCGCACCGCACCGTGTGTACTCCACTTCGCAAGCAAAGCAGCAGCAACGGCTGGATTCCTTGCCCCCGCGCCGGAGAAGCTGGACCACGATTGGATCTGCGCCTGCCAATGACGCGTGGGCCCCAAGTCGCTTCGAACCACGCAGTGGCCCCCACCACTCTTTCTTTTCTCCTCTAGAAATGCGTGACTGGCAGGCGCCACTGCGCCGTTCCTCATTCCTGAAGAGAGAGGAGAGAAGAACGACAAAAGGAGAGCGTAGATTTGGAGCTTCTTCACCTGAGAGGTCCGGGAGCGAGGTGAAGGAAGGGAGAGGGAGAGGGAGAGGGAGGCGTCGATGGCGGACTGGGGCCCCGTGATCGTGGCGACGGTGCTGTTCGTGGTCCTCACGCCGGGGCTGCTCTGCACGCTGCCGGGCCGCGGCCGGGTGGCGGAGTTCGGCAGCATGCACACCAGCGGCCTCGCCATCCTCGTCCACGCCGTCCTCTACTTCGCGCTCATCACCATCTTCCTCATCGCCGTCGGCATCCACGTCTACGCGGGCTAGCAGCTGGCCGGGGCTGGGGTAGGTTGCGCCGCCGCCGGCGTGATTCAGATCAAGATCTGCCCTTTTTTTTTTCTTTCCCTTTATCTCTCTCTCCTTGCCCTTCTCTCCGGATGTTGTCATGTCATGCTGCGAGTATGCGAAGGGATGATTGGTTATGGTCTGGAAGTCTGCTTGTGATCGATCATGACTTCAGTGTAATCCTTGCTGCCATGAGTATAATCAAATAGCAATCGCGCCTAATCGGTTTCTCTCGATTGTTCGTTTGCTCTGATTGCTTGCTTGGTTGGTGGCCGTCCGTCGCGTGCTTTGCCCATGTTCAGGGCCATTGATTGGTGAGGTTGATTAATGATTAGTGTATGGCCCTTGGTTAATCAAAAGTTACCAAAAGTTGAGCAAATATATTTATCACAGATTTGACAACTTATTGTGAGATATTAGTAAATTTTGCCAACAAATCAAATTGTAACATCCCGGTATTTCACGCAACCAAACAATACGACTTTTTTTTAAATTTTTCTTACAATTGTGTGAAGCATGTAGTTTTTAGGTCTACCCCGAGACTAACTCACTAAGAAGTTGTTGCATACGTGTAGAATTGTTTGTGGGAGTGTGTCGAAGTTCTCTCGTTGGTTTAGGATTTGAAGTCGGAGTGCATAAAATTCGTAGCACGATCCTCTCAGATCCTTTCTAAATTCATCTTCAATCTCGATTGAAACTCCCTTCTCGATCTTCCCCGTTGGGTAACTCCCGGATCACCTATGAGGTCCTTCCGATCCCATTTCGAACATGCTTGAAAACCCTTCTCAAATTTATTCCCGATTTTCCCCTTTCGAATTTCATCTCAAATTTACCCTCTTCGAATCCGACTCGTATTCCTTTCCATTTCATCTCCAACTTGTATCAACCTCCTCTCAATCTGCCTTGGGCCATCTTAACCTCATTTGGCTTTCAACTTGAATTCCCCTTTTGGGAATTTTCCTCACTTCACCCTTTGAAAGGTTGTTTAGGATTCCTTTTTATTTTTCATCTAAAGGTCATTCGTCTATAGATGGCGAAACTCTCTTATCTTATCACCTGATAAGAAATCTGAACATCTTTCCAATTTCACTCTCTACATTCATCTCAATCTTTGTTTGAATCCTTTCCAAATCCACCTTGAAACTCATTTCGAATTCCCTTATCAATTTCGCTCTGAGTTGGCCTCAAGTATTCCTTGAACTCTTCCCAAATCCCTTTTGATCCATCTCGAATTCTTAGAATAAATAACTCTCAAATTGTTTAGAACATAAAAGGAAATTCCTCTTCCCCCTCCTTTTTCCCAACCGGCTAGGCCCAGCTTGTCCTTGAGCCTCCAGTCGGCCTAAGCCCAGCTCCACCCGGCCTTCTTCTACACCTGCACGGCAAGCCCAGCAGCAGCAGCTTCCCTCTTGCTGGCCCATCTGGCGCCTCCTATGGCCCAACTCGCGCACGAAGCGCTAGCCCTGCTCGTGTTGCTACCGTTTTGGCCCTTCCCGCTCCCGCCTCCTGGCCCAAGCCATCGAAGTAGCCCATCTCCTCCTCCCATCGGCGCCCTTATCCTCTTGGCCCAGTTTCCGCCTCTGGCTTGCTCGTTCCTTGGCCCAGCTCGGAGCCGCAACGAGCTGGCCTGCCCTTTGCTTCGCCTGGCCCAGTAGCAGACGGTAGCAGCCGTGGCCTAGTTGGCCCGCCAGCCGCACCCCCTGTCCAAACCCTAGGGAGCGCACCCGCTCCCCAGGAGCTGCCGCCGCCGCCTGTCAGAAGTGGAGCGCCCACACCTTGCGTGCCTCGACGTCCGTACACAGCACCGCGGGATGCACGCCGCGTGCCCCTCGTTGGCACAGACGCCGAGCATCACCGTCCGCGCCCCTGGAGCCCTAGAAACCCGGTTATAAAATGGGGAGCCGCCAACGCCCTTGCCCTGTTCCTCATCAGCGCCGCCACACTCTCTTCCTCTTCGCCTCACTCTCCGCCCTCTCTTGCCGACGGCACCAGCCGCAGCCGGCCAACCGCGCCACCTCTGCCCTCCTCTGCTTCATCGTGTGGTCGCGCCGTAGTCGCGCCACGACGTCGCCCCCCCCGCGACCAAGCTGGAGCCTCGCGCTGCCCGTGCCGCTCCACCACCACCGCCTCACCGTGCTCGCCCCCATGACCTCACCGTGCTGCATCATCGAGCCACTGCCGACCGCCCCCTCGACGCCTCGCCGTGCCGTGACGTCGAGCGCGCGCACCGCGTTCACGACCACCGTGACGTCGTCGTTCCTACTTCCGACGCCGATCCACTCCTCCTCGCCGAGCCCGGAACAGCGACACAGCGTCGCTGCAAGCTCTGTCTCCACCCACGCCACGACGAACAGCCACGACGTCCTCACCGTCGGCCATCGTGTTTTCTCTCCCCCCGGTGAGCTCCCAAGCACCAAGGCCCAAGTTTTACCCCTTTCCTTCTTCCCATCGCTGTTCATGCCGTGATTCTACACCGCTACAGGGAAGTAGTGGGTCTTTGCAGCATCTTTCACGAACTCCGGCCATCACTGCTGCCCACGCTGGAGCTCCGTCGTTGCCCCAACCGCCTGCGGCCTCGTTCGGCAAGTCGCAGCCCCATCCAGCCAAGGCGCAACAGGGCAGCAGCAAGCCGCGACCTTGCTGGGCCAACCAACGGAGCCGGGCGTGCTGCAAGGCCTCGCTGGCCAGCCCTGGCCACGTCCAGCAGGCTGCCGGCCTGCCGCAGCCAGCAGTAGCTAGCCACAGCTGGCCATAGCTGGCCGAGGCCTGCCCGGACAAGCTGCAGCAGCCCTCCGCCTTTCTCCGCTCCAAGGTCGACCCTTTTAACCTAGCTGACGTCATCCTCGACGTCGGCAAAGCTTCACTTTTCGTTTTCTTTTACTTGTTCATACATTTGTAAATCATCATTCACACTTGATACATGATCTATCAACATCAATTATCTAAACTTGTTCTTGATCATCTACATGACATCTTTATGTGCCTGCGCCGTGCCTTCGAGCTGGTATATCAATCTCTACTTGCTTCATGTCTATCGATGTCTATGCCGTGCCTTGCTGCTGGTCTATCAGGTTTGTGCTATGGGATGTGCTACTCTTGTGGTTGTCGCGTTGTCGAAGCGTTGGTTCTTCGAGTTGTTGTGTTGCTTGTGCTCTTGTATCTTTTGCATGTTGTTTGTGTTGTCGTCTGAGGACCGAGCCTTCGAGCCGGTTGAGTGAGCGAGTGCACGAATGTTGCGATCGCGAGCCCGCCTCACCATGACCGTAACACCGAGCGTATCCCTCCTCTTGTGCCTTAGTTGTCTTCGCCAACCTATGATCGCTAGTTCCTATTCTTGTCCCTAGGACACGATCACCATGGACTCGATGTCGTTATTGACGTGGTTCTTATCCGCATGTTTTGAGCCCACCGTGATCTACTCTAGTGGGATTAGAATTGGGGAACAATGACCGTGAACTTCGGGGCCAACTCGTTTAGGTGGAGCTTGTGGCCGCGAGTCGCCTTGCCATGACCACTGGGCTTTACCCCATTTTCTTGCTTATCTTATCCCAACCACCTTGTATGTCGTATCACATGGCCCTCACGTTCCTTCGGGCCTAGCAGTGACAAGCATGAAGGATGTGGTACCTTGTGAGTGAGTTTGGATCGTGGGATCGTATCTCCTTCCTTCCGACCTTCGTCCGTTCCATGATGAGTTGGTCGAAAGAGTACGTATTCCATTCTTCTCTCCTATTTTGTTCTCAATCCCGTCGAACCAGTAAGATGTGGATTAAGCCCTTCATTTGTTTGGTGTTTATTGCTCTCTTGATTCCATTCCTTCGATTCCCGTCGTTTGCTATGGCGAGTGGATCAAAGGAAGGTGAATCCTGTGTCTCTTTCCGTCTTTTGGCTCTTCCATGCTCGAGCCCTGGTATGCTTGTACCTGTTCAGGCCGTAGCATTTCTTTGGTTCTTGCGATGACAACCGCACTGCTAAGAACCCTAGGGATGTCTTAGCGCATTCAGTGCACCTAGGTCTTGGTACCCTACAGGTAGTTGGGGCACTCGTGTTCTCTTGTGTGTCGCTTCTTTCAATGCCCCGCCTCTTGCCATGGCATGTGAATTGAAAGAAGTAGATCACCCCCTTCTCTTCTCCCCCGTTCCACCCTCTCTTGGTTCCCGTCAATTATAATGGCGTACGGATTAAGGGAGAACGGAACTTCTCTGGCTTGTAGCCTTTCGGTTCTCGTCAGTCTCCATGACGTTCGGATCGGAAGACCGCGGGTCGTGGTGTTTGCTTAGGATGAGCTAAGGCCTATGTCATTTCTATTTAAGCCGTACAGGTCAACACGATCGACCCGGGAAGTACTGGCTAGGCTAAGGCTTAAGCTTGTGCTTAGCAAACCACCTCTCCTATTCTGTTAGCCCAGGGATCGGACATCCACCAAGAGGGCTAAGTCGTTCTCCCATTTTGTGTTCTTTCGGTGTAATTGTTCTTCTTGCCTTGTTGCCTCTCTTTTCACAGTCTTTCTAGGTTTAGTGGTTTGATTGCTTTTTTGCTTGTCGTTGTATTGAGGTAGTTGCATCGAGGTAGCGATGAACAGGCCGAGACCTGATGGAGGAAAGGAAAGCCGAGGATAGCGGAACCTGTGGAGTGGAGCTAACCTAGGAGGTGGAGACTCGTACCAATCGACTGCACCAACTAACAGAGACTTGTACCTCTACTACCTCGACATCGCAGGTGTCATGGCAGCACCTTACTTTAGAGAATCCTATTAGGCATGCAACAATGTAGATGCTAGCGCTTTACTTTTATGCAAATGAACTGTGATAGGATGCATGGTAGATTGCTTTTGAGCCATTACCTTGTCGCGACCTATTCCCCTGCACACCCGCTGTTAGGCTAGACGCTCACTTACTATGTACTGCTTTACTCTTACTCGCATTATATCTATGATGTGATGCTGGTGAGCGAGAGGCGTAATGAGATAAGGCACGAGGTGCCGATAACCTGATAATAACCTGGTAATGAACATGGGGAGATCTTGGCGTGCGTCTTGGGTGTGTGGTGACTGTCGAGTCGACCGAGCAGGATCTACGACGAGTCGTGAGGACAAGTCTTGCCGGGGGATGCTACCTGGGCGTTTCCCATGAGAGAGGTACCTGTGGTGGGTACATGTGACAGGGAGAGGTCCCGAGGTGGAGTGTCTTCGTGGGACGAAGCCTCGGGATGGGAGGTGTTGTTTTAGCACGGGGCGCCGGATGTCCCGTCGAGTGGGGCATCGGTTGCCCCTTGTGAAGATATCCTGCTTAGTCACCCTAAGGACTGATATGTTTGTGGACCGGGTCTTAGGAATCCTTACATGCCCACTCGCTTCTGTGGGGAGGAGACGGACGTTCGACTTGCTGGTACGGTGCCACTACTATTGGGAGGTTAGAGGATAGTGTTGGGAGGTACGGGCGTCGAGCGCCCACACCCTCCTAAGACAGCGTAGTACCTGAGGGGCCAAGTACTACGTCTCACAGTCTCAGCGTGCCGGTGTACGGGGTACTCCGACACGGCCCCAGTTCTGAGTGATAGGGTGGCATCGTGTCTAGTTGGAAGGCGGCCCGTTATCAGCCTAGGCGACCCGGATCGTCGATGATGGTGATCTTGTGGTAGTGTAAACCTCTGCAGAGTTTCTGGTTGATCGATCGATACATATGCCGACTTGTCGGCTATGAACCTTTCCTAAGTACAGCTTCACTTAACTAGTGAGAGGAGTCCTTCTACCTTCCCTGGGTTTTAGTGTGTGATCCGGCCTTGGCCGTTGAGACATGGACGAGAGGGAGTCGTCCATGCCGACGAGAGAGTGAGATGAGGTGTGGTGAGGTGATGAGATGCGATGGGATGGGAGAACATGTGTGTGAGAAGGGTTAAAATTTGATGAACTTATTATTAAAATATTGATACATGCATTATAGGAATCCCACAGCCAAATATTTAGGATCGCCAGATCCTTTTTCTCTTTTCCACTAAAGCTCATCGGTGCTGACCATGGCCTGCACACATCTGGCGGTGTGAAGATTTCCTTGCAGTTTTAGCGAAATTAGAAGGATTTAGGTGGTCTCGTTCCTACGCTCAAGTTTGGTTGAAGATGGAGTGTACGCCCGCTGACTTTCTACGCCAACTCTGATGACTACTCGTGGAGGAGCCTTCACCTGCTGATGCGCTACAATGACCCTGACGAAGACGTGTGTGTTTCCGATAGAACACGATGTATAGGTGTAATAACCAATGTTGTAAAAACCTTGCAAGTTGTAATTCTACGATGTATGACTATGATATCATCTGATAGTTAATAATGTGATGGCTTGCCCTCGTGGACTATCTCATTATAAATCGTATCTGTGGATTTTTTCCTTCGAGGAAAATCGAGATCATTTCAGGTGGTATCAGAGCCATACTTGACCCTAGGACGAGACCAGTAGAGCCAAACACTAGTTCAGAAGCCAAACAACCTATCTGGAAAAGGACTCTAGAAGTTAGCGCTTGATTTCCCCATCTGCCTTGAATTCTACAGCTAACTTGGCCCTGTTTTGGAAAGTTGACCTATAGAATTCCCCTTCCAACTTGCCGACCACATTAGATCGGTAGTGTATGGAGCTTCATAGGCTTTGGAGTCACCCAAAAGTCTACACTATGCAGTAGGAGTTGTAATGATGTTTGAGTGCCTGGATCTTGGGTTGTTGTTCTTCCTGCTTCTTACTTGCCTCTTAATGCTTGAATGTAGGCTATAGAACTTGTTTTTGCGTGTGACTCCAGGAACCTATCTGGTCAACCAGGCTAAACCCAAGGCCGTCCCATGACTAGGTGAACGACCCCGACTAACATAACTAAAATATAACAGAAAATGCATCAAATCTTTACCAACTTTGTTTCAAAAATGTCTTTGGCTTCCAACTAAATGCATATTCAAAAGTACCCTCTTCTTCCGGTTGAAAAGTCCCTTCTTTAACTAAGGCAATTCTATTCAAAAGAAAATGGTTTCTAAACTTCTTAAAAAGTTTCTCCTCTTTCGAAAGAAAAGCAGTCTAAAATCTCTTCTCAACTTGATTTGATTTCAAAAAGCTATTTGCGAAACAGTTTGAAAACTCGACTCCTTTCAAAAAGTGTTACAATTTCACTTCCGAAAAATAAAGGTTTTGCTTTTCAATCAAAAAAACGTCTTTAAAACAAAATCTTGGCACAGTTTTGTTTTAAAAGCTTTTGATTTCAACTTAAGAGCCAAATTCCTGTCCAAAATTTCAGCAAAACCAAAATGAGCTCTCCAAAACCTAGCTTCAAAAGTTTTTGTTCAAAAAGAGGTTTCCGAAAACAAAGTTTGATTGCGAAAGTTTTACCTTTTCAAATAAGAAATGATTTCAAAAACCTTTCAAAACCTTTGATTTCATAAACCAAAAACATATTTAAAGCGTTTTCAGAATCTCTTTCGAAGGGTTTGATCTATTTTCAACCAAAATTCAAAAGGATGTGATTTGAGTTTCAAAAAAATCAAGGCGGGTTACAACCTATTTCAAATATACTTGTGTTGATTTGATTTCAAAAATCCAAAGGTTGTGACCTTCCTCCTTACAAGAATTGCGAAACAAGTGATTTAAAGCTTTGTTTTCAAAAGCATGGTTTCCAAAATAACTTTACAAAGGCTTTTTCCTCGTCCCTTCTGAAAACGCTCCCCTTTCCCCCTGAGCTTGGGATATAGTTGTTGCCAGTGACGTAATTGGTGGTGTGTCGTGATCATAACCCTTGGTGCCGCTACGAAACTTGGGGTCCCATGTGTGATGCAACCACATGGCTACTGCCAGGCGTATGCAGGTATCAAGGTACATGACTGTGACCGCTTCCAAGTGGTACCCGCTTACATCTTTAATCCTAAGCTTAGCCTTTCAAAACCCTTGCCTCAAAAGCAACTATTTGAAAAGAGTTTTACTTAAGACAAAGGACGTTTTGGATTTCAAAATCTCCACCCAAAAACCCTGTCTTGTTTTGTCAAAAGGTTTTAAAACTCAAAACTTGCGAAAATGAACCCTTCTTTTAGTGTAAAAAATGACCTTCAAAATTTTTTTTAGCTTTGTCCCATTCAGGACTTTTGGCCTGTTTCAAATGTTTTGAAAACCTCACCCTGATTTCAAAATGCCTTGTAAAAGTCATTTCAAACCCTTTTTGTGTGTGTGTGTACTTCAAAAATTTTGAGAAAAGCTCTTTTCTTCAAAAAGCATTTTCCAAAAGTATGTTCTTATAAAGAAACCTGGTTTCAAGACTCCAAAAAAAATCATGCAAAAGGGGTTTTTGGTTTCAAAAATTCAAAACCAATTTCAAAAAGGATAAACAATTTCAAGTTGCTTCCCTATATTTCAAAAAGAAAGCTCCATCGAAAGTGTTTTGTTTCAAAAACCCTTGTTTAAAGAAAAAGAGTTTTCCCAACTAATTTTCAAACTTGTCTTACAAGAATTTTTGGGTGCGTGGAAAAAAACAGGGGGGGTTTATCATCTGATCCTTACACTTGCTCCTCAAAAACGCTTGTTTACGAAAGCAAGACATTTCAAAAAGAATTTTTGACTTGGTTTGCAAAAAAATCATCTCCATTCAAAAGGTTTTGTGAAAAACTGATTGCCAAAAGTCCCCACTTCAAAAGCTTTTCGCAAAAACCCTGATGCATTACATGCAAGTTGAATTCCGGTAAGAGCCATCTACCTTAGACAAGCTAACAAGCCCTCCTCCAAGTGCAGTGACCCCTAAATCTCGGGGACGAGATTCCTGTAAGGGGGATGGACTGTAACATCCCGGTTTTTTAGGCAACCAAAAATACGAGTTTTTTTTAAAATTTTCTTGCAATTGTGTGAAGCATGTAGTTTTTAGGTCTACCCCGAGACTAACTCACTAAGAAGTCGTTGCATACGTGTAGAATTGTTTGTGGGAGTGTGTCGGAGTTCTCTCGTTGGTTTAGGATTTGGAGTCGGAGTGCACAAAATTCATAGCACGATCCTCTCAGATCCTTTCTAAATTCATCTCCAATCTCGATTGAAACTCCCTTCTCGATCTTCCCTGTTGGGTAACTCCCGGATCACCTATGAGGTCCTTCCGATCCCATTTCGAACCTGCTTGAAAACCCTTCTCAAATTTATTCCCGATTTTCTCCTTTCGAATTTCATCCCAAATTTACCCTCTTCGAATCCGACTCGTATTCCTTTCCATTTCATCTCCAACTTGTATCAACCTCCTCTCAATCTGCCTTGGGCCATCTTAACCTCATTTGGCTTTCAACTCGAATTCCCCTTTTGGGAATTTCCCTCACTTCACCCTTTGAAAGGTTGTTTAGGATTCCTTTTTATTTTTCATCTAAAGGTCATTCGTCTATAGATGGTGAAACTCTCTTATCTTATCACCTGATAAGAAATCTGAACATCTTTCCAATTTCACTCTCTATATTCATCTCAATCTCGTTTGAATCCTTTCCAAATCCACCTAGAAACTCATTTCGAATTCCCTTATCAATTTCGCTCTGAGTTGGCCTCAAGTATTCCTTGAACTCTTCCCAAATCCCTTTTGATCCATCTCGAATTCTTGGAATAAATAACTCTCAAATTGTTTAGAACATAAAAGGAAATTCCTCTTCCCCCTCCTTTTTCCCAACCGGCTAGGCCCAGCTTGTCCTTGAGCCTCCAGTCGGCCCAAGCCCAGCTCCACCCGGCCTTCTTCTACACCTGCACGGCAAGCCCAGCAGCAGCAGCTTCCCTCTTGCTGGCCCATCTGGCGCCTCCTATGGCCCAACTCGCGCACGAAGCGCTAGCCCAACTCGTGTTGCTACCGTTTTGGCCCTTCCCGCTCCCGCCTCCTGGCCCAAGCCATCGAAGTAGCCCATCTCCTCCTCCCATCGGCGCCCTTATCCTCTTGGCCCAGTTTCCGCCTCTGGCCTACTCGTTCCTTGGCCTAGCTCGGAGCCGCAACGAGCTGGCCTGCCCTTTGCCCCGCCTGGCCCAGCAGCAGACGGTAGCAGCCGTGGCCCAGTCCTTGGCCTAGCTCGGAGCCGCAACGAGCTGGCCTGCCCTTTGCCCCGCCTGGCCCAGCAGCAGACGGTAGCAGCCGTGGCCCAGTTGGCCCGCCAGCCGCACCCCCCTGTCCAAACCCTAGGGAGCGCACCCGCTCCCCAGGAGCTGCCGCCGCCTGTCGGAAGTGCAGCGCCCACACCTTGCGTGCCTCGACGTCCGTATGCGGCACCGCCGGATGCACGCCGTGTGCCCCTCGTCGGCAGGGACGCCGAGCATCACCGTCCGCGCCCCTGGAGCCCTAGAAACCCGGCTATAAATTGGGGAGCCGCTGACGCCCTTGCCCTGTTCCTCATCAGCGCCGCCACACTCTCTTCCTCTTCGCCTCACTCTCCGCCCTCTCTTGCCGACGGCACCAGCCGCAGCCGGCCAACCGCGCCACCTCTGCCCTCCTCTGCTTCATCGTGTGGTCGCGCCGTAGTCGCGCCACGACGTCGCCCCCCCCCGCGACCAAGCTGGAGCGTCACGCTGCCCGTGCCGCTCCACCACCATCACCTCACCATGCTCGCCCCCATGACCTCACCGTGCTGCATCATCGAGCCACTGCCGACCGCTCCCTCGATGCCTCGCCGTGCCATGACGTCGAGCGCGCGCACCGCGTTCACGACCACCGTGACATCGCCGTTCCTGCTTCCGACGCCGATCCACTCCTCGCCGAGCCCGAAACAGCGACACAGCGTCGCTGTGAGCTCTGTCTCCACCCACGCCACGACGAACAGCCACGACGTCCTCACCGTCAGCCATCGTGTTTTCTCTCCCCCCCGGTGAGCTCCCAAGCACCAAGGCCCAAGTTTTCCCCCTTTGTGATTCTACACCGCTGTAGGGAAGTAGTGGGTCTTTGCAGCATCTTTCATGAACTCCGGCCATCACTGCTGCCCACGCTGGAGCTCCGTCGTTGCCCCGACCGCCTGCGGCCTCGTTCGGCAAGCCGCAGCCCCATCCAGCCAAGGCGCAACAGGGCAGCAGCAAGCCGCGACCTTGCTGGGCCAACCAACGGAGCCGGGTGTGCTGCAAGGCCTCGCTGGCCAGCCCCGGCCACGTCCAGCAGGCTGCCGGCCTGCCACAGCCAGCAGCAGCTAGCCACAGCTGGCGATAGCTGGCCGAGGCCTGCCCGGACAAGCTGCAGCAGCCCTCCGCCTTTCTCCGCTCCAAGGTCGACCCTTTTAACCTAGCTGACGTCGTCCTCGACGTCGGCAAAGCTTCACTTTTCGTTTTCTTTTACTTGTACATACATTTGTAAATCATCATTCACACTTGATACATGATCTATCAACATCAATTATCTACACTTATTCTTGATCATCTACATGACATCCTTATGTGCCTGCGCCGTGCCTTCGAGCCGGTATATCAATCTCTACTTGCTTCATGTCTATCGATGTCTATGCCGTGCCTTCCAGCTAGTCTATCACGTTTGTGCTATGGGATGTGCTACTCTTGTGGTTGTCGCGTTGTCGAAGCGTTGGTTCTTCGAGTTGTTGTGGTTCTTGTGCTCTTGTATCTTTTGCATGTTGTTTGTGTTGTCGTCTGAGGACCGAGCCTTCAAGCCGGTTGAGTGAGCGAGTGCTCGAATGTTGCGATCGCGAGCCCGCCTCGCCATGACCGTAACACCGAGCGTATCCCTCCTCTTGTGCCTTAGTTGTCTCCGCCAACCTACGATCGCTAGTTCCTATTCTCGTCCCTAGGACGTGATCACCGTGGACTCGATGTCGTTATTGACGTGGTTCTTATCCGCATGTTTTGAGCCCACCGTGATCTACTCTAGTGGGATTAGAATTGGGGAACGACGACCGTGAACTTCGGGGCCAACTCGTTTAGGTGGAGCTTGTGGCCGCGAGTCGCCTTGCCATGACCACTGGGCTTTACCCCATTTTCTTGCTTATCTTATCCCAACCACCTTGTATGTCGTATCACATGGCCCTCGCGTTCCTTCGGGCCTAGCAGTGACAAGCACAAAGGTTGTGGTACCTTGTGAGTGAGTTTGGATCGTGGGATCGTATCTCCTTCCTTCCGACCTTCGTCCGTTCCATGACGAGTTGGTCGAAAGAGTGCGGATTCCATTCTTCTCTCCTCTTTTGTTCTCAATCCCGTCAAACCAATAAGATGTGGATTAAGCCCTTCGCTTGTTTGGTGTTTATTGCTCTCTTGATTCCATTCCTTCGATTCCCGTCGTTTGCTATGGCGAGTGGATCAAAGGAAGGTGAATCCCGTGTCTCTTTCCGTCTTTTGGCTCTTCCGTGCTCGAGCCCTGGTATGCTTGTACCTGTTCAGGCCGTAGCATTTCCTTGGTTCTTGCGGTGACAACCGCATCGCTAAGAACCCTAGGGATGTCTTAGCGCATTCAGTGCACCTAGGTCTTGGTACCCTATAGGTAGTTTGGGCACTCGTGTTCTCTTGTGTGTCACTTCTTTCGATGCCCCGCCTCTTGCCATGGCGTTTGAATTGAAAGAAGTAGATCACTCCCCCTTCTCTTCTCCCCTGTTCCACCCTCTCTTGGTTCCCGTCAATTATAATGGCGTACGGATTAAGGGAGAACGGAACTTCTCTGGCTTGTAGCCTTTCGGTTCTCGTCAGTCTCCATGACGTTCGGATCGAAAGACCGCGGGTCGTGGTGTTTGCTTAGGATGAGCTAAGGCCTATGTCATTTCTATTTAAGCCGTACAGGTCAACACGATCGACCCGGGAAGTACTGGCTAGGCTAAGGCTTAAGCTTGTGCTTAGCAAACCACCCCTCCTATTCTGTTAGCCCAGGGATCGGACATCCACCGAGAGGGCTAAGTCGTTCTCCCATTTTGTGTTCTTTTGGTGTAATTGTTCTTCTTGCCTTGTTGCCTCTGTTTTCGCAGTCTTTCTAGGTCTAGTGGTTTGATTGCTCTTTTGCTCGTCGTTGTATTGAGCAGTTGCATCGAGGTAGCGATGAACGGGCCGAGACCCGATGGAGGAAAGGAAAGCCGAGGATAGCGGAACCTGTGAAGTGGAGCTGACCTGGGAGGTGGAGACTCGTTCCAATCAACTGCACCGACTAACAGAGACTTGTACCTCTACTACCTCGACATCGCAGGTGTCATGGCAGCACCTTACTTTAGAGAATCCTATTAGGCATGCAACAATGTAGATGCTAGCGCTTTACTTTTATGCAAATGAACTGTGATAGGATGCATGGTAGATTGCTTTTGAGCCATTACCTTGTCGCGACCTATTCCCCTGCACACCGGCTGTTAGGCTAGACGCTCGCTTACTATGTACTGCTTTACTCTTACTCGCATTATATCTATGATGTGATGCTGGTGAGCGAGAGGCGTAATGAGATAAGGCACGAGGTGCCGATAACCTGATAATAACCTGGTAATGAACATGGGGAGATCTTGGCGTGCGTCTTGGGTGTGTGGTGAGGGTCGAGTCGACCGAGCAGGATCTACGACGAGTCGTGAGGACAAGTCTTGCCGGGGGATGCTACCTGGGCGTTTCCCATGAGAGAGGTACCTGTGGCGGGTACATGTGACAGGGAGAGGTCCCGAGGTGGAGTGTCTTCGTGGGATGAAGCCTCGGGATGGGAGGTGTTGTTTTAGCACGGGGCGCCGGATGTTCCATCGAGTGGGGCATCGGTTGCCCCTTGTGAAGATATCCTGCTTAGTCAACCTAAGGACTGATATGTTTGTGGACCGGGTCTTAGGAATCCTTACATGCCCACTCGCTTCTGTGGGGAGGAGACGGACGTTCGACTTGCTGGTACGGTGCCACTACTATTGGGAGGTTAGAGGATAGTGTAGGGAGGTACGGGCGTCGAGCGCCCACACCCTCCTAAGACAGCGTAGTACCTGAGGGGCCAAGTACTACGTCTCACAGTCTCAGCGTGCCGGTGTACGGGGTACTCCGACACGGCCCCAGTTCTGAGTGATAGGGTGGCATCGTGTCTAGTTGAAAGGCGGCCCGTTATCAGCCTAGACGACCCGGATCGTCGATGATGGTGATCTTGTGGGTAGTGTAAACCTCTGCAGAGTTTCTAGTTGATCGATCGATACATATGCCGACTTGTCGGCTATGAACCTTTCCTAAGTACAGCTTCACTTAACTAGTGAGAGGAGTCCTTCTACCTTCCCTAGGTTTTAGTGTGTGATCCGGCCTTGGCCGTTGAGACATGGACGAGAGGGAGTCGTCCATGCCGACGAGAGAGTGAGATGAGGTGTGGTGAGGTGATGTGATGCGATGGGATGGGAGAACATGTGTGTGAGAAGGGTTAAAATTTGATGAACTTATTATTAAAATATTGATACATGCATTATAGGAATCCCACAGCCAAATATTTAGGATCGCCAGATCCTTTTTCTCTTTTCCACTAAAGCTCATCGGTGCTGACCATGGCTTGCACACATCTGGCGGTGTGAAGATTTCCTTGCAGTTTTAGCGAAATTCGAAGGATTTAGGTGGTCTCGTTCCTACGCTCAAGTTTGGTTGAAGATGGAGTGTACGCCCGCTGACTTTCTACGCCAACTCTGATGACTACTCGTGTAGGAGCCTTCACCTGCTGATGCGCTACAATGACCCTGACGAAGACGTGTGTGTTTCCGATAGAACACGATGTATAGGTGTAATAACCAATGTTGTAAAAATCTTGCAAGTTGTAATTCTACGATGTATGACTATGATATCATCTAATAGTTAATAATGTAATGGCTTGCCCTCGTGGACTATCTCATTATAAATCGTATCTGTGGATTTTTTCCTTCGAGGAAAATCGAGATCGTTTCACAAATAGAGGTCAAATCAATGCTTGCCTAAATTTTGACAACTAAAATTTGGCTATCAACCAATTAAGCTCGTAAGAGCAATTCCAGGAGACTCTTTATGTTTTACTTATAATTTATAAAACAAATATTTTATAATAAAATACCCTCCAACAACATTTTTAAGTGGATATCTAAATATAGATCTATTATATTCTTGATTTCTCCATATCCAAAGATGACGTATAAATGATTTTTTTGCAAGCTCCGGTTACAAACGCAGACGCTCACATTCTAGAGCGCACGCAAGTACACCTTACCCCTATAAGCATTTCTGAAATAATTGTTGGAGCGGCAAATATCGAGATTGATAAAGTCACTATCAAATCAGATACTTCAACACGAGCAGATTTTACCACGAGAAATTCAAAAAGCTGAGCTATGCTCAGTTCACAGCGTATAAATGATCTAAGGTGCACAAATCGCAATCAACCGCGTCCATCGGATCGGAAGTGCCGTGTCCACTCGTTCATGTGATTCCGTTGGCTCACTTAAATCCAACGCAAAAGCGAAGGCGACAATTGGATATCTTGGCATGTGAATAGTCGAATAATCAGAGAATAAATCTCTCATCGGATCACTTAACAATGAGTCTGGGTGGTGTAGTTGGTTAACGCACTGAAAGTCCCCAGTTCGAACCTGGGCTTAGACAATTTTATTAAAAAAAACAAACTCTCAGATTTCTTCTCTTTCCCCAAAATTTTCTCTTTTTTTTATTTTTTTTAATAATTTTTCATTTTTTAAGCTAACCTGGTGTTAGATTTTTTTTGCCTTTTTCCCTAATTTTGATGATTCTTCATTTTCTTTTAAAAACAATGATTTTCCATTTACCCCATTGAAATGTACAATGATTTTTCATTTACCCCAGTGAAACGAACAATGATTTTTCATTTACCCCGTTGCTTCGTCTTATATGCTCCTCTGTACTAAAGTTTCAGTCCCCTAACCTGCCCTCTGTGATATTTCTACTTTCATTGCCTCACAGCACACAAAACTGCTAACAAACAGGATAGGAAGATTGGAGAAGGAATCAGGGATAAGCAGCATAGAGCTGGAGGATCAGATGATGAATGCCTAGGACACTCTCAACAATATGAGCTACTGCCTCTAAGGCTATCTCCAACAGCAGGTACCCGATAACGATACCCATTTCATCATATCGGTCATATACAGTGAAAAGGTCACGCCCCCCCGCCCCCCGCAAATTTCACCTTCTCCAACAGAGCCCGAGCAGACAAGCCCCAAATCTCGCCACCTGCCTCCCTCCCCGCCGAGTGCTCACCTCTGCCACTCTCGCCTCTGCCGCCGAAGCCGAGGCCACCATCTCCACCTAGATCCACCACCACGGTCCTCGCCTACAAAGCACAGACCACCCGCGTGAGGCACCGAATCAGCCACGAACCATGGCGGCCTCACACGCACTCCTCCCTAGCCCGCAGGCGAGCGGCGCGAGCCCCACTGGGCGCGGCAGGCCCGCCTGGCCGCGTCCATGCTGCCGTCCTCGCTCACCACGCTCGCGGCGCGCAACAGCGCGCGGCTCCACGACGTCCGGTGCGCGGTCCTGTCGTCGTCTATGGCGCCCGTGGTGGCGTCCTCGGAGCCGTCGAAGAAGCCGCCAGCGCACCAGATCTCGCGGTCTGGGTCCGACGGCGCGCTGCGGCCCAAGCCCGTGGTGCTGGTGGCCGAGAAGCTGAGCGAGGTCGGGCTTGTCGTGCTGCGTGAGTTCGCAGACGTGGAGTGCGCCTATGGCATGTCCCCCGCGGAGCTTCTCGCCAAGGTGGCCACAGCTCCTCGCCTCACCGCGGACCCGCCTGGAAGCATCGGCGGCTCCCCGCTAGCTCCTCCAGCCTCGTGAGCCGTGCCGCGTGCTGATCTAGCAGCGCTGCCTCGGCCTCCGCCACCGCGGCCAGCATTGGCGCTTCCTCCGACGCGGTGGCGAGCGAGCCACCTCGGTGCGCAGGAGTGGCACAGGAATGGGCGGCGCGGAGGCGTGCGTCGGCGAGTGGGCCACCTCGGCGAGCAGGAGCGGCACGGGAGTGGGCGGCGCGGAGGCGCAGGCAGGCGACGAGTGGGTAGGAGGCCGCGGTAGGGCAGCGGCACGCCTGCGGGTGGCACAGCGGCCTGGCCGCGGGTGGGCGCGACGCAGCCGCCAGGCCGCGGGAGTCTCGGTGGAGATCTGCGTAGCGTGGAGAAGCGACGCTTTTTTGCATATCGATAGGCATGGTACCCGAAATGGGTTTTACGTTTGGGTCACCCATTGGATCGTGTTTCTGGGGAGGCAAAGCACTGTGCGGAACCTATTTTGGGTTTGGGTCTCCCTGTTGGAGACAGTCTAAGTCTAAGATAACGACGTCAGCTTTTAGCAATAGCTTGTAATATGGTTAGATCCATATGATAACCTCACATAATTTTAAAATGCATGTACGAGAGTAGCTCTTGATCAAAAGTTAGTTTTTTTTTCTCTTTTCTATTAAAATATAAAATAAAATACTTAGAACTAGCTCATGACTCACTTTCTGGGTTTTGTTTACATGGTATCCTTTCCTCACCCTTCTAGGAATACAAATAGGAAACAGCTTGGCAGAGCCCACACACGCACCCGGCTCTGGCTGACACCTCACGGTCTGGACTACACTCCATCGTCAGCACATGGACCCAGTACGGCCCAAAGACGCGGCCATTCAGCTTCCTTAAGCGTTTGCCGATCTCCTGGCCCAAGCTGTGATCATCCAGTGACGCTGATGTGTTAACAAAAACTCACGCCTGATCATCATATTGGACGGAATGTGCTGATATAAATTCACTCATTTTTGCTTGTCTTTAGGTTCTCGTGATGAACATCTCATTTTTAATTTGCAACTACAGCAAAGTAAAGCTAGTGCCTTTCACAAGTGAAGTAGCCACTCTCCCACTCGCCTCGTCAACCTTCCGCATGGCTACATTCGTGCTTTGCTTTAGTTATGAACAAGGTATTGTTTGGATCATAGAGTTAATAGTTAATTGTTAATAATTAACTTCTTTGATTTAAACGGGTCTAGCTAATTTTAGTTGAATGCTCAACTAACAACTATCTCACTAGTTGGGATAAACCAACCACTAACATCAGCTAATATATAGTTTTAGATAGCTAGTATTCCCTTCGTTCTAAATTGTTTTTCCTAGATACATAGTTTTGTTAAGCACTTAGAGCTGATTCATCGTTGAAGTTAATTTTCGAGCTTAAGTCACAAAAAAATGATTCACTGGTAAAGCTGAGCCCAAACAAGCCCTAACTGAGCCACACGAACTGGCAGGAAGGTGCCTCCACCTGTCCATTCTTTTTGGATTTGAAATTACTCAAATGTTTGGTAGCAAGAAACGTTTAGGGTGGGTTATTGACAGGAAGGCATCTAGTGATTTTCCTGTTAAAATAACAAACCTCAAAAGTTGGATATCTATGTTTTATTTCACTAAGTCGTGGCTTCGGCTTCTACCTCTCT
Organism: Saccharum spontaneum; assembly: GCA_022457205.1. NCBI lineage: Eukaryota > Viridiplantae > Streptophyta > Magnoliopsida > Poales > Poaceae > Saccharum > Saccharum spontaneum. The sequence goes on along the minus strand of CM039600.1, from coordinate 23,607,851 downwards.
GCTATAGCTTCATCTTCACCGCTGCTTCTAGTGGCTACAATTATTGGCTCCATGTCTTCTTTTGGCCCTCTAAGAATTTTGTGTGCCAATCATCTCTATCCATTTCTAGCGTGTATTAATCCCCACGGTTAGCTCAAACATGTGTTTGTACCTTTTTCATAGTTTTTAATTTAACTAGTTGAGTGCCCGTGCGTTGCAATAGGAGCTAAAGATTAGAACAAGGCATACAATTATCAGACTCAAATAAAATTGTCAAAATGATAGATTATTAGATTTTTTATTAAGTTACAAAAGCTCAAGCGGTTCCTATGTACCCATCTTTTATGCAACATATAGATGACTTCAGATGCATCAAACTGTTGCAGTGATCACCACGAGATTATGTACTCACGGCTCAAGAAAAGCCAAATTGGTCTAGTGCTCAACTTAACTTGCTTCGACCACCAAGCAAAATGCTCGTGGGAGGCTGAAGAAACCACTGCCAGCTGCAAAATGCACAAGGCACATCTCATCCAATTAGCATGTCTATCAATGCGACTAGTGATTCACGTAGGCCACGTGGCATAGAGGCGCCGCAAACTAAGGCTTGCGCTCGTCGGCCCTAGTGTCCCCAATGTTGTGGACCTGGGTACCATGAGTGTTGCGCTTGCACAATGACATCCATGACGGCAGGGTCTCATCATGAGCATCAGTGCCACCTACAGCCTGCCACTGTCGTGCAAGAAAAGAAGCTAGCATAAGTAATCTGGTATAAATTCAGTCAAGAGTGGCATTAGTAAATAAGAAAGAATAAATGCATAAACATCTCGCATCCAAATCATTATCCCAGTAAAGAGGCGTTGGTGGTATATTGTGATTTTGCCAACACATATCCCACTAACCTTGCTACTCTGATTTGATAGACAAACAATCTAGGGTAGATGTACCTGCACATGAGTATCACCTCTTAGTGAATGTCTTCCAAAGTGATACTGGTTGGTATTAAACTGGGGAATCAGCAAAGAATCCAACAACAAAGGTAAAATACGTTTTTCCAATGGTGCAGGAGAGCCACTATTTTCCATTGAATTAACCCAATGGTGCAGGAGAGCCGCTATTTTTCATTGAATTAACCCACAATTACTTGGAATGTACCTTTTTATAGTATTTAATTGTCCAGGAGTCATACGGTAAGAATTAATAGTTGAAAATTTCTAAACAACAATAACATGAATCTACAGTATAAAAGCAAAACAACTATAGGCTTGGTATAAATAGGTAGCCTAAATGACATTATCATGCTTTCTTTCTTGCTACTGTTTGTTACCCGGTGCTCATTTTTTACTTTTCAAAGAAGACAACATCTCTAAAACTACAAAGAGAAAAAAGGCACAAGCTTTGGTCTGTAACTAACACCGTATTGGTCTAACAAAACAGACATTCAGTTCTGTTTTTCTGTGAAGAAATATCTAGTGCTAAAATAATTGTAACTGCATTAAGCAAGAGCAGAGACACAACTGTTTCCATTATTTTTCATTTTTTGCAAAGACATTAGGATCTTTAGTCTACCAAATAAATAGTTGGTTTAAACTGTCAGGATACACTATCAATTGGCTAGCTTATAGAAAATATAAGTTTTCTTTCAGGAAAAGCTGGTAAGCATCAACTCTGCCAATTCGATAGAAGAATTCATAGAGATCAAGTACCTTTTTCGCATCAGCCAAAGATGCTTAAGGGACACTGAAATAGTGTTGATGCAAAAGTGGATCTGTAAACACAAAGGGCTAATACCCGAAATCGATATCTAAAGCGTGCCAGTCGATTTGACCTGTTAATCGACAAGGATGAAGATACGAGCACTTTGGTCCTGACAACAGCGATACGCCCGGAAGTCACGGCCAAGAGGTACTCACGCGGAACTCGAGGATCGTCGAAGATTGCACTGGAGCAATGCAACTCGCCGAATCGATGAGAACTCGTAAAAGGAAAAAGTATGCAAATTGACGAAGTCGCCGAAAGTAGATGTAAATAAGAGTAAAAGCTGTTTTTGATATTGATTGATTATTACATTACCCTTCACCCTATATTTATATCCTGATCTACAGAAACGTAACCAAATACGACTAGGACACTTAATCCAAATCTAAGGAAACACATGACTTTGATACAACTCAGACTCTAATAAACGTATACAAGGAAATTCACTCCTATCTTATTCCATAGTCCGCCTCAATCACGATGGTACTCTCATCGACCTCCTTTCCATCGGCACACTCCCTGTTCCATCGGCAGCAGCCTTCAAGTCTCTTCTATCGGTACACTCCCTGTTTCATCGGCAGCAGTCTTTAAGTCTTCTTTCATCGGCATCGGCAATAATACCCTTAACCTTATCGGCAACACTTCAATTTGAATCCACATGCCACCACCACTCATAAGCAGCCTTCTTTACAAGCTCATTTTCATCGGCTATCAATCTACACAGTAATCTTTCCTCTGCTGATTAGCCCTTCCTGACCATCTTGACACGTGCTAAAAAACGATGTCAACACATGCCCCCCAATTTCAGAGTATAAGATACTGATGCTCCGAAATTTACTCTAGATAATGCTTGCTGTTACCTATTTTTCTCAACCCATTCTCCAAGCATAACACGATCTGTCACTAAATTTAATCAAATCTAGTTCTAATCCATATATCTCAGTAAATATCGCACAATTTCCAACTGTTTTTGCCTCAATCACGGTTGAGATACCAAAATAACAATCCATCGGCAAGATCTTATCATAGCAACATCACCATTTTAGAACTGAAAGATCCTGTGTCAAGATCTCTTCCAAGTCATGATTACTTGCCATCAAATCTTCTGTACAATCCCTTGATTGTCGTGCGAACAGTTACCATATCCATCTGAACCACCTCGATCCACCCGCGCACGGCATAGAGATAATTCAAGAATACCCCTACCCCAAATGGCCTATAAATAGATTTCCCCGGACTGCTCATCTTCTACCTTCAAACTTCAACCTTTGGCATTCTCTCTCCGGCGACAACCCTAACCAACAACTGCGCGTCCTCAACCCACCAAAGCTCCTTCCATCGTCAACTTTAAATCCCCAGCTCGTACCCTCATCCTTCTCGAAGCAATGGCGGTCAACTTCAACGTTCCTGCGGTTCGTTCTTCTTCTATTACCTTTACCTTGATCCTTTTGGTTCTTTGCGAGTTCTTACAGTTGGTATTTTTCTTCTTCTTCCATTCTTTTGATCTTCCAAACTCAGGAACTACGCAACACATTGGTTATTCCAACCAACCAACCTCCCCTTCATTGCCTAGGTCCAATGGGCGACCCAGATCCAGCTGACTTGATCAATGCAGAGGCTAACAGAATTCCCTTCAAAGCTCAAAATTTTTCTTTGAATCTATGGAAGGATACATTCCGATCTTGGCCCAAACCCACCAAAGGGTGCAAAGATTGGTACTTGAGGGTCAACAGATCGATGCAAGTATTCTAGGCAGAGCGGAAGATAGACCAATGCATTAGGCTATCCATTGCCGATATACAAAAGAATGAATCTATGATGATAGCCGCCGCTCACTTCTGGTCAGACACCACAAATACCTTTATGTTTGGTCATGGCCCATGCGCCCCTACTCTTGCCGATGTATACATTCTCACTGGCTTGGATATCTCAACCGTCGATGAAGGCCACATTTATGGCAGAAAAGCTGAATACAGAGTGAATACACGCAACATCGGCGGCTGGACAGGATACATCCAGGAATACCGAAAGACTGGTACTGTCAATCAAAGAGAACACGCCGTATTCTTGAATATGTGGTTGAAAAAGTTTATCTTCTGTGGCCGATCGGTAGGACCAACCAACGCCTTCCTCCCAGCAGCCGAACTCTTGGCCAATGGTGTCAGATTCCCGCTTGGCCGATACCTTCTGAGCTCGACCTACCACCTCCTCCACCAAGTATCTCAGAAGCTTCTACTTGGTGAACCCATCGGCAATTTGGGAGGCCCATGGTGGTTCATCAATATGTGGCTAAACGCTCATATGCATAAGCGTCTACAGTGGGATTTCTTCGCCCAAGAATTCCCATGAGAGATCACCGAAGATTATGTTCTTGGAGATGAGGAATCGGCAACACGCCCTCCTCTCAACTTCGGCGAAGCTATAATTGTCCTCCCTGGAACAGAGGCTAATGAAGATCAAATCGGCAGGTTTTTCTAGAATTTCTATCATGGTCTCCCTCGTGATCTTAGGGCTTGGGTACACTATATTGATGAGGATAACAAGTTCCCCCTTCTCTTCAACTTTGCCGATAGTGATCTGAACCAAGATAATGAGCTTATGATAGCCATTATTACTCCCAGGGTAATCCCGGTGAACACATTTGGTAGCGGGAAGAATTCCAATACTACTTATGAATTCTACAATCCATCGGCAGTATCTCGTCAACTGGCTTTTGGGCAACTGCCAATCAAGCTATGCTTTGCCGATGTGATCAAGCCCAGAGAAACCATCACCACTAGAACTGAGTGGAGTAGGGTAGTAAGACTTGCTCCCGATGCCGATATTTCAAATGTTGATCTTTCTGCCTGGTCACCAGCATCTTTCATCACAGAATCTTATAAGCAATGGTGGCAAGAGTGGAAAGAACAGTTATTTTCAACATCCGTCCACACATATCGGCCCATGATTGATCCCGACTATGCCATACCTGACGATGCAGTAAGTTCTTTTTAACTTTCTTTTGTCTTTCTCCCCCTTTTTATATATATCGGTAGTTAATCTTTCCCGTAATAGGCCGATGATCCAGTTCCATCAGTAAGCAAGAGTGGGAGACCTTTCAACCTACACCCTATCTCTCCAGTTTCAATAATCGGCTACAACGCCCCTACCTTAGACGCCTTAACCTTCCAGAGGACCTGTGCCAAAACTATCACCTCCAGACCAAGACTGGCAACATCCAGGGCCACTCCAATGGCTGCTGCTACAAGCCTAATTAAGGCTTTTAAGGTAATAACCTTGTTTATTATTATTTTTTCACTGCCGATACAAATTATATTAACATATAACTATCAGGGTGTAAGAGCTACGGCTAGATCGTCATCGGCAACTCCTCCAACAACAAGCACCACTACCTCCAGCCAACCTTCAGAGGTATTCTTTTAACTTTACCTTTTATCTGTTAAATATCTGATCTCACACTTATTTTTATAGCAACAAATGGGTACATCGGCAAGCACATCAAGCACTCAAGCTCCCCAATCAACAAGTGCCGATGCCCCCCAGCCAATTGTCGCTGAGACCCAAGCAAAGCGTAAAGCTTTAACCGATGTCCAAGCTCAGCAAAAGCGATAGAAATCTACACCAGCCCCTGCATCCGCTCCAACACTTATCAGTCAGCCAACCGATGTAGTCGAACAAGTTGACCCTCCCGCTCAGAATATATCATCGGCCATCATACCCCAAGGGCCAACTACTGATGATATTGTAGAAGACATTCCATCGACAACCTCTGCCGATCCTTCGCATGATCCCCTTCAAGCTGCTCCCTCAAGCCAGGCCCAAGAAATTGCCTTGAAGCAGGTAAATCGATTGACCTATTCAATTCATAGTATCTATATCTATCCTTAGGTATAAATCTCTAACTTCCTTTTCTTCACAGGAACAAGATTCCCCCGATAGCTTATTTTCTTTTGCTATCGATGTTTCTGATGATGATGGAGAGGAGGCGAGTTCTTCCCTGGCATTGGGAACAATATCGGCAGACATCTATGGCCAGTTAGAAGCCCTTCTGAATCTGCTGCAACAAGATACTGCTCAACTGATAATTGATTCAGACCCTGCAAAGACTATCTTCAAGACGATCCGTGGCCAAGTTCCTATCGATGTTGAAGAAACCATCTTCCCAGCAGTCCATCTAAAGAGTCGACAACTTCAATACCAACGGGCTGCTCATCGTATTGCCGACAGAGCAGCTCAAGCTCAACTCAAGGAAGAAATGCTGCAGCTGAAGCAAACTGCCGATGAGAAGCACAAAAGCATCAGCAACTTGCAAGCCTCTGGTACTGATCTTAAACAGAAAATTCTAGATCTATCGGCAAAGAGAGCAGCTTTGCTAGCTGAACTGGAAGAAGTTGAAGCAGCCCTGACCCAAGCCAAGCAAGAAGAAGACCAGCTTCCTGACGTTATCAAAACCCTTCAGCAGGAACGAGATGTCCAAGCTCGCAAGGCCTTGGCCTTGAAAAAGAAACTCAAACCTGTGGAGGGAACTGCCGATGAAGATGCCAAAGAATTAAAGGAAGCCGATGAAATTCGCCTGCGCGCGATATCGGCTATCCAAACTTTGTTAAATTAGTGCATCGGCAACAATATATTAATACTTTATTTTAACTCTAGCCGATAGGATTGTTATCGGCAATTACACTTTTATGCATCTATCCAGATACTAGAGTAATATTTCTTTAAGTATTTTCCATTTAATGCTCTGGGAAATACAACCCCTTCGAGAGTTTCGAGAATATACGCATTACCAGGAACAGATTGATTTATCCGATATGGACCTTCCCAATTAGGTGACCATTTGCCAAACTTAGAACTTTTAGTCCCAATCGGTAAAATCAACTTCCAAACCAAATCTCCATCGATAAATTCCTTTACCTTCACCTTCTTGTCATACCATCTGGCTACCCTTTTCTTATTCTCCTCAATGCTAGCTAAAGCTTTTAACCGATGACCTGCTACATCTTCCAACTCATCTTTCATAAGGATATCATAGTCATCGGCTGTCAATTGATCTTGAGAGCGTATTCGCCTAGAGCCAGTTTTAACCTCCCAAGGTAATACTGTGTCGTGTCCATACACCAACTGATAAGGTGTTACCTTGGTTGCACCATGACATGCCATCCGATATGACCATAAGGCTTCATTTAATATTGTATGCCACCTCTTAGGATATTCTTTAATTTTGCGCTTAATGAGCTTGATAATTCCTTTGTTAGAAGCCTCAACCTGACCATTAGCCTGGGCATAATATGGTGAAGAATTCAAAATTTTAATCCCCATACCTATAGCAAACTCATCAAATTCACCCGATGTAAACATGGTACCCTGATCGGTAGTGATGGTTTGAGGAATACCAAATCGGTAGACAATATGCTCTTTCACAAAATCAATCATATTAGCCGATGTCACCTTTTTCAAAGGAATTGCTTCAGCCCACTTCGTGAAATAATCGGTAGCAACCTGAATAAATTTATGCCCTTTACTCGATGGTGGATAAACCTGACCAATGAGATCAATAGCCCAACCCCGGAACGGCCAAGGCTTAATTATGGAGTTCATAGCCGATGCGGGTGCCCTTTAAACATTACCAAATTTTTGACATTCCTGACATGCTTTAAAATATTTAAAACAATCTTCGAGAATAGTCGGCCAATAATATCCATTCCTTCTGATCATCTATTTCATCTTGAAAGCTGACTGATGAGCCCCACATACTCTTTCATGAGTCTCACCCATCAGGCCTTTTGATTCATCGATGCTAACACACCTGAGTAAAACTCCATCTATGGTACGGTAATACAATTCATCATCGAGGAGCACATACTTGGTAGCTTGGAACCTTATACGTCTTTCAACCTTTTTAGATGGATTCTTTAAATAATCAATAATTTCCTTTCTCCAGTCATCAGTCTCAACTACCGATGCTAACACTTCTTGAATAGGCTGATATCCTGAAGCATGCTGAGCTAATCGATTAGCCTCTTCATTGTGCAATCGAGAAACATGTTCCAGATGAAAATTCCTAAATCCTTTCAACAATTGCAAACACTTCTCATAATATGAAATTCAAATTTCACTTCGGCATTCATAAATCCCAGCCAACTGATTTATAACTAGCATAGAATCACCAAAGACTTCAATAGCATCGGCACGTACTTCCTTAAGCAATTCTAACCCTTTTATCAGGGCTTGGTACTCAGCTTGATTGTTTGTTGATGTAGCAACAATCGGTAATGAGAACTCATACTTCTTCCCCTGAGGGGAAATTAACACGATACCGATGCCTGCCCCTTCACCACATGTAGACCCATCAAAGAAAAGTGTCTAAGGAGCAATCTCCAGAGAATCCACTGTGTTGCAATGTTGAGTAACAAAATCGGCCATAACCTGTCCTTTAATTGCCTTAGCCGATTCATAACGTAGGTCAAATTCTGATAATGCTAAAATCCATTTGCCAATTCTACCATTTAGTATCGGCATCGACAACATATACTTGACCACGTCATCTTTGCATATGACAGTACACTCAGCCGATAGTAAATAATGCCTCAACTTAATACAAGAAAAGTACAGACACAGACATAATTTCTCAATAGCCGAATACCTGGTTTCAACATCTATCAACCGTCTGCTCAAATAATAGATAACACGTTCTTTCCCTTCAAATTCTTGAATAAGAGCTGAGCCGATAACAGTATCATCAGTTGACAAATACAATCTGAAAGGTTTTCCGTGTTGAGGCGGAACTAGCACTGGAGGATTTGTTAAGTAACTCTTAATTTCATCTAGGGCTAATTGCTGCTCATCTCCCGATTTAAATGCCTGATCGGCTTTCAATTTCAGTAATGGACTGAAGGCCTTGATCTTACCCGACAGATTAGATATGAATCTCCTGATGAAATTAATCTTACTGATCAAGGATTGTAATTCAGTTTTATCGGCAGGAGCAACAACCTTGTTGATTGCCTCAATAGATTTCCTACTAATTTCAATGCCCCGCTGATGCACCATAAAACCTAAGAATTGTCCTGCCGATACACCAAATGCACATTTATTAGGATTCATCTTTAATCCATGCTTCCTTGTGCACTCCAATATCTTCCGTAGATCGGTTAGATGCTTTGTGATGTCTCCAGACTTAATCACTATATCATCAATGTAAATCTCTACCAATGTGCCGATATATTCATGGAAAATAAAGTTCATAGCTCTTTGATAAGTAGCACCGGCATTTTTCAAACCAAATGTCATAACTATCCATTCAAATAATCCCACATGACCTGGACACCTAAAAGCAGTCTTGGGAATATCCTCTTCAGCCATGAATATTTGATTATAACCCGCATTACCATCCATAAAACTGATAATTTGATGTCCTGCTGCAGCATCAATCAATAAATCAGCAATCGGCATTGGGTAACCATCCATCGGTGTGGCTTTATTGAGATTCCTGAAATAAATACAAACACGAAGTTTCCCATTTTTCTTGTAAACAAGAACCACATTAGAAATCCACTCTGCATATCGACACTGCCGAATAAACTTTGCCTCAATCAATTTAGTTATTTCGGCCTTAATATCAGGAAGTATATTAGGATTGCATCGACGTGCCGGCTGCTGATGTGGCCGAAATCCAGACTTAATAGGCAACTGATGTTCAACTATAGATCGGTCTAATCCAGGCATTTCAGTATAATCCCAAGCAAAACAATCTTTATATTCTTTTAACAAATCAACTAATTGCTGTTTACACTTGGAACTTAACTTAGCACTAATAAAAGTAGGCCTTGGCCTATCGCCTTCACCAATATCTACTTCTACTAAATCATCAGCCGATGTAAATCCTTGACCTAATTTTCCATCATCGGCAAACCTATCCATTAAAACTCTTCTTCAGAACCGACTGCTTGGATCGGTGGAATTTCATAATCGGCAACCTTGAGGAACTCTTTTTCCCAAGCTTCTCCTGATATGCACCTGGTTCGTTCATAAGTGTCTGATTCTGCCGATGCGATGATATAAGAAGAATCACCAGGAACAACTTCAATTTTATCTCCAATCCATTGTACAAGGCACTGATGCATTGTAGAAGGAACACAACAATTAGCATGAATCCAATCCCTTCCTAAAAGCAGATTATATGCACCCTTGCCATTAATGACAAAGAAAGTCGTCGGTAAGGTTTTACTGCCGATGGTCAATTCAACACACACTGCCCCTTTAGCTGGCGACACATTGCCTTCAAAATCCTTTAGCATCATATCGGTTTTAGTTAAGTCTTGATCTCCCTTACCAAGCTTCTGATACATCACATAAGGCATAATATTAATCGTAGCTCCTCCATCAATAAGTATCTTAGATATAGGCTGCCCATCAACTCTGCCTTTTACAAACAAAGCCTTGAGATGTTGTCTCTCATCATCAGCATGCTTCTCAAAAACAACCATCATTGGATCTAGCGTTAATTGAGCTATTTGGTCAGAGAAAATAGCTTCTTCCTCATTATCAGAGAGTGCCAAAAATTTCATCGGCAACATAAACACCATATTGACATCTGCCGATGGGCCTTTATTTTTGTGCCTTATCTGCCACTGGTGGTTACCAGATTTCTCAATGGAGGATCTCTCTTCTTGGTATAAGTCTTTTTGATGCTCTCGCTGCATTTTCCTTTTCTGTGTCTTTGTCAAACCTTCTGGACACCATTGAGGAAGTTTAGTTTTCCACACTGGCTGGTAGGTCTTGGTTGACTCCACACGACGTATATTAGGATCCCTATAAAATATTTCTTCATCAGGAACTCTTGCATTTGCCATCTCTTTAAGTTCCTCTTGGTTTCTCAGAAAATATACAACGCGTTTACCAAGCCTCTCATGTACACTGAGCCTGCCCCCCAGCCGATCATGTACTGATGCTTTACCTCTGATCGGCTCATTAATGGACAAACCTTGATTACCAGATTGAAACCTCCTCTCTGGACGATTAACCCCATAATAACCATTGCATTCTGGGTAATCTTCAACAGTAGGTAACTTAATACCCTCTTCCCAACAATGAATGAAAAATGGACACCTCCAATGATCCTTATGCCGATTCCACTCATCTCGGCGTCTTTCTTCTTGCAGTTGTCGATATCGGTCCCTTCGCTGATGCCAGCCTTCCTGTTGCCTTTGATGGGTAATCACAATGCCAGATTGAGGAGGCTTTCCAGAACTGCCACTTTCTCTCAGTAGCCCCTTGCCTTTTGCATCATCGGTAGTTATCCGATGTTGGGGATCTACTGATGCATTTTTCTCAGCAGCTTCCGATGTCAACACCTTAGTCTTTCCTTCAGCATCCAACATATTTGCTGGAAAAGGATGTTGATCAATCTTCATCGGCTTCTGAATCTTGGAATTGCCAAATTTTATTCTCCCAGACTCAATAGCTAATTGTAATTGCTGTCTAAACACTTTGCACTCATTGTACTGTGTGAAGTTGCATTATGCCATTTGCAATACAACATTTTCTTCAACTCTTCTGCCGATGGGATCACATGATTAGGTGACAACTTAATCTGGCCCTCTTGAAGCAAAAGATCAAATATCTTATCGGCTTTGGTGATGTCGAAAGTAAACTTCTCTGGCTCTTTGTGACCAAAGGGACAAGATATCGGCTTTTTATTCTTAACCCACTCTGCCCAAACCGATAACTGGTTCTTCATCCGAATCAGAATCTTCTACTTCTCCGACAAATGAAACCTTCTTGTTCCAATTCCTTTTGGGTTCAAAGATCCTAGTGTCTTGATCAGAAATCCTTTGCACTAGATGACTTAGGCTTTTGAACTCCTGAGAAGCATATCTGTCCTTAAGGTGTGGCAACAATCCCTGAAAGGCCAAATCGGTAAGTTGCCGATCATCCAATACCAGGCTATAACACTTGTTCTTTACATCTCGTAGCCTTTGCACAAAGCCTTCCACCGATTCATCATTGCGTTGTTTCATCTTTACCAAATCGGTAAGCTTCTTTTCATGAACTCCAGCAAAGAAATATTATGAAATTGCTTTTCCAGATCAGCCCAAGTAATAATAGAATTTGGTGGTAATGAAATAAACCATGTAAATGCTAATCCAGATAGAGATGATGAAAACAAACGAACTCTCAATTCATCTCTACTAGCTGCCTCTCCACATTGAATAATAAAACGATTAACATGCTCCATGGTTGATGTATCATCTTGCCCAGAGAACTTAGTGAAATCTGGCACCTTGTATCGATTTGGGAGAGGAATTAAATCGTATGCCGGAGGATATGGAGTCCGATAAGAATAGGTATTGACCTTGGGCTTGATCCCAAACTGATCCTTCATAATTTCTGCTATTTTATCGGCCCAAAAAGCATCAACATCTTGTTGACGATATGGTTGAATTTCCACCGGAGGTACTTGCTGATACCCTTCTGCATATCTTTGTGGCCCACGATCTCCAGCAATTGGCATATTTGCCACTATTTGTGGTCCATTAACCTGCTGGAAAGGATTCATCGGCTAAGCTGCCGATGCTTGATTCTGAAAACCAGAATGCATGTTATGAATGAAATGCACAGGCAATATGATGCATGCACGAGTCTTACGTTCTCACAAACTTAGGAAATAAGGACATCTAACGATGAATCCGGTGGCATACAAACGATCTCTCGTATGTGACTAATACGTTCTACACGTTAAGCGCTGTTATGTACCTACAGAAAACTCATTTCAGCCCAATTTCCCATGAATGCATGAAAGGAGTAAATCTACCTACACGCTCTACATGAATCCCCAGATGCGTGTACAACGGTAGTAACTACCCAAACACATCGTCCTATTGACGGCATCGCCTCAACGGACGGAACAACCACACATGCGATACCTTCATAAAAACATGTGTAAAACATGTAATTATTCTAGTATCATATAAGCACTCTCCCTAGATCGGCGGTGTATCCGATCATGCTCTCACAACTCACACTTACCGAAGCGTAGAGGTAACTGATCCATACATTACCACTCAATTAAGTGGCACTCATACAATATCACGCCGTATGAGCAACGAAAAGAGAAATATGGTGCAAGAACCCCGAGTTAGTACTTAAATAGCCACCTAGAGTCCTTAACTGGGCATACAGGATATGACCACTGGCACACTTCTAGTTTGAAAATCACACTTTTTAAACAGAATTTTGTTTTAAATACACTTATAAACAGTAATCATGCTAAACCATGCTCCGATGCCATCTGTAACAAAACCGCCCAATTATACGAGATTAAGTAGAAAAATCATCCAACGAGAGGACAATTTAACAAACTTAAGCCCGTATAACCCGGTAGTCCGTGAAATCCCGACGGATTTCAAACCATTTCACATAACAGCCAAGATCGTACTAAGTTTAGCGATCATCGTCATAAGTTATATAAAAGTTCGCGGCACAAAATACATCAGAGTTTAAACATAGTTATTACAAACCAGGTTCGAATAAAAGTAGCAGAAGCAGTAGTTCAAATCACGCACACACACAATGTTTGAAATAGAGTGCCAGCTCATGATCATCTCCAGCAAAAGCATCAGACGAGAAGTAGCGAATGACCATTGCCCATGGTCCTAAGCTTCGCCCATCGCAGGATAGAGGCAGTTGATACAGTAGCCGTAATACACCTGCCCATCTGTAACAAGTGGGAACAAAGCCCTGAGTACGAGAAGGTACTCAGCTAGACTTACCCGACAAAACCAAAATAAAATGACACCAAGGATCATGATAGGCTTTCTGGTGGGGTAGCTGACTCATTTGCAAGAAAAGCATTTTTAACTTAACAATTCTTTTCCAAAAGCATGCATTATTTTAATCTTTATTACCCTGTCAACTATGTTTGCATCTGTGCTAGAGTAACATGTAATTAAGCAAGTAAGGATTACCAATGATCATTAACAATAGTTATCATGTCATCTTCCACATAACGATCCAAGTGTTTCATCAATATTACTACGATGAAGTAGCTCAAGTCAAGTGTTCACTATCCAGTGAACGATGGCAATTCGAATCGATTATTAACCAGCTGGTAATTTATTCCTCACACAAACCTCACTCACCCGCTAAAGTGAGGTATTGGTCACCGAGTCAACCATTCAGGTAAAGTCGCGAGTTTGCCAGGAACCACATGTACCCGGGGGCCGCCCGACTGCTCTTTGGCCTTATCATCGCGCCCCCGTTTCCTGCCACTACTGCTCCGGTACAGTGCGTTGCAGGCAATCTACTCGGCCCGAATAATCTCCCAGCTTCGCGGTTGAAATGTACATTATTTGGCCAGCTAAATGTGAGGCATGCGTTCAACATGACTCGAGGCCCAACAACGGTCGGTCCTTAATCGACTCAGACGGACAACACTACAGTTCGAAACCCTGCAAGTCTCCGCCCGGTCTCAAATCCCGTTCGACACTTAGTTATTCTCAATGACATATCTTTCACATAGATCCAAGTAAGCTCCTATAGCTCACGGATGACAGGCAATCACCTGACTTCTACCGGTCTAAGCAAACTAAGCAATTATTGACCGCGGACACCAAGGTAACAAGGTTCGGGTTAAAGCAAGGTGAAACAAGGTATAATGCAGCAACGGTTGCAAACAACTCCTAAACGTAATGCGTCAAATTAAGTAAAGTCAATAATAAATTATTTGCAAACCGGGAGAGAAATGCTCCGGGGCTTGCCTCTCTCAAAGGAGCTCGGACGGTGGTCGGGGCACTCTGGAAGATCTTCACCGACCTCCTCTTCGGCTTCGGTCGCCTCCTGCTCTTGCACCTCGGACTGCTCTTCCGGGTCCTCGGGAACTGCTACCGGGGTCACTTCCTGCGATCCTGTATGATGCAGAAACATAAGTGCTTATGCCTAGGTGCATTGTAGGAATGACATGCGATGATGATGATGATGAATGAGATGTAGATGAGCATGTTATTTCGTTTGAATTACGTGGAACTTACGACTCTTCTACAAGGTAGTCTACATCATCCAAGAACATGTACTCATAAACTACCACAACTATTCTCTATCAGGCAAAGGCACTTTGACACTTAAGATGCTTCAAAGATACACCAAAGCGAAGTTTACCAACTAATCTTGCATCAAAGGTTGAATGTAAACCCTAGTTAGCACTAGGCTTGAACAGCAACACATATTTTGGTAGCACAGAAAAATCTTAGAAAATTACAGTGGATTATTAGCATCAATTATAGCATGCCCCAAAATTTTCATTGCATTTGGATTACTAGAACTGCCTATACAAAAATAACAAGCTAAGGCCTAAAAATGAGCATGAAATTACTTTGTATTATGAAAAGTATCAAACAATAGATTTAGCAATTTTTCTACTTTCTACACAGTAAACAATTACTGTAGAAAAATTATTACTTGCATGTTTTATTCACATTTATTTAATTAATAAAAATAACAAATATTAGTAATAAAAAGCATTTGAATTACACATAGAAATTTTTCTACAGAATAGACATGATATATAAATTTCCTAGCAAGTACATGGCACAAAAAGATTAACAAACTTGGAACCATATTTTTTTGATTTTTCTATAATTTATTATCAATTTTTCAAGAAAACACCAATTTTAAGGATTAAATAAAATACTATAGAAAAGTATTGAAATATTGACATGCAATATTTTTATATTATAGATCTGGTTCCAATGAGTCTATAGAAGTTTATTTCACAATTTTTGGAGCACATTTAATCACCCAAATAATTGCTAAGCACTTTATTTCCAATTGAGAAAATAAAAACTGAAATCTTTATTTTGAAACGGGCCGACATCAAAAGGGACAGACGGCCCGGCCTGCTCACTCAGCCCAGAGACACGCGCGGGGGGGGGGGGTAACGAAAACGGGCCGTGTCCCGTTGAGACCGGCCGGCCCAGCCACTTGCCGCACTCGCAGGCGAGCGGGGCAGCGCGCGCGGCCGCGCGGGTGCTCGCCACCGCGGCGGTGCGACGGCCGCCGACGGCCAGCGGCTGTCTCCGGGCTCGAGCGAACAAGGCGAGGCGCGCAACACCATCACGGGGACACGGTGAACACCAACGCGTAGTTCGAGAGAGATGGGGAGGAGCGGAGCCGACGGTGGCCGGAGCGCGAGCGCGGCGGCTCCGTTCGCGGTGGCGCAGCGGGGGCGGAGAAATTGTGCCCTACCGGAGCGAGCAAGGGGATGGTGGCGCTCGTTTGGAGGAGGGAAGAGGGTGGCGGAGCTCCGTGCACGAGCAATCGAGCTGCGGTGGACTGGCGTCGCCGGAACACGGCGGCGGAGGCGGAGCTCGCTGCGGCGAGCAATTTGCCCGCTCGGGTTTTCCGGAGGAAGGAGAAAGGCAGCGAGCGAGTGGGCGAGTGGAATGGAGGCCGAGCGCGCGCGGTGATTTGAGGCGGAGTGCGCGGGGGCCACGCGGCGAGTGCAGCCTGCCGCGGGCGGGTGCGTGGCGCGCCAGCGCGGGAGCAGCACGAGCGGGGGGGAGAAGACGGCCGGACTGGGCCGGGCCGAGGGGGGCGCGAGCGCGGGCGCGCTGGAGGGAGATGGGCCGCTTCCAGCCGCGGGCCGGAAACGAGGCGGCGGCCTGTTTCATTTAAAATTTTATTTTTCAATTTCTATTTTCAAACAAATTTCAAATACAGTTTTCAAACCTCATTTTGAGCAAGAAAAGGACCTTTTCTGAAAATGGCCCAAAAATAAAAGTTGCTTAGAATTTAATTCTCTACAACTTTGATTAAGGGACCAACTCAAAATTCCCAACAGATTTTGAATTGGAGAATAAAAGCTAATTAGGAAGGATTTTTGAATATTTTCAAATAACATTTTTGAAACAAGTTTTTGACAAACTTTGAGTAATTTAGTTGCTCCAAAAATTTCACCTATAATTCTAAGTGATATAAAATTTATAGTTGCACAAATTTGAGGAATGTAATTAGCATATTATCACATAACATTATGAATACTATTTTCCAAGTTTTTATTTCACTAAAGTTATAATCTTACTACATATGATTATGAATGATGTGACATGTTATGCTCATGATTATAATGTAAATGCTTGCGTAACACCGAGGTGTTACACATGTGACCTTGATGAATACCTGCAGCTTGCTGACTTGGCTGAACTGTATGTTGAGTGGGAAACTGCCCTGACCAATTATTATTAGCGTTCATCGGTATAAAATTTGTCGATGGCTGGTAACTTGTTGGCATTGCTGGATAATTACAACCAACTTGAGGTATAACCTGGACTCCAGGTTGACTTACGATAGGAGCCTTCTGTTGCATCGGTAACAAAATTTGTCGATGGACTTGAATTAGATGTTTGACCCAAAGACACCTGGAAACCCCCTAGAGTTGGTTGCACAGTAGTTGCTGTAGTATATTGAGGTACTTGAGCTATCGGCGAACCAGCCGATGGCATAGGAGCTTTTCCCGCTGCGTTAAACACTTGAGGTAATCCAGGGTTAAAAGCAGATGGCTCTGGAGGCATACCATATCCCCACCAATTAGCAGGAGTCTGATTACTCTGTGGCACAGGACCTGATAAAGCCGATGCCGATAGATCTGTATTAAGCTGAACTCGTCCTGATAATGTTGAATCTGGTCGCATCGGTGTAGACTGTACGTTAGATAAACCTGCTGATACTGGAGGGGAAGAAATCTTTGTACCCACAACGGCTGGGGGAGCCGATGGAGTAATAACATATGCTGATTCTGGTTGATGATAAGCAGGCCCAACGTAACGAGGTGACGCTTGCCCTTCTTTGAAAGTTTGAATCACAGCATTATGAACAGTATTGGACAGCACATTGGAGTGATTAATTAAAACATGATTTACTGCAGAATTAACCATCTCTTGAAGTTTACCCGGATTAGAATCAAAGGTAACTTGCCGAGGCAACGGCAAGTCTTGCTTCTGGATGACTTGTCCACTTTTGTTCAAGTTGAATGACTTCAAGCAGAGCTGTCTGTATTCTTCTATAGCCCTTTCCATAGCCTGCTTCTGTTCTTCCTTAAGATCTTCTTCTGTTACCGCGATGATGTTCCCCGCATCGATCTCAGGATTGAGCATATTGACTAGATCTGTCCCACCAGGCGTGCCAAAAGATGTGTTGATGCAAAAGTGGATCTGCAAACACAAAGGGCTAATACCCGAAATCGATATCCAAAGCGTGCCAGTCGATTTGACCTGTTAATCGACAAGGATGAAGATACGAGCACTTTGGTCCTGACAACAGCGATACGCCCGGAAGTCACGGCCAAGAGGTACTCACGCGGAACTCGAGGATCGTCGAAGATTGCACTGGAGCAATGCAACTCGCCGAATCGATGAGAACTCATAAAAAGGAAAAAGTATGCAAATTGACGAAGTCGCCAAAAGTAGATGTAAATAAGAGTAAAAGCTGTTTTTGATATTGATTGATTATTACATTGCCCTTCACCCTATATTTATATCCTAATCTACAGAAACGTAACCAAATACGACTAGGACACTAAATCCAAATCTAAGAAAATACATGACTTTGATACAACTCAGACTCTAATAAACGTATACAAGAAAATTCACTCCTATCTTATTCCATAGTCCGCCTCAATCACGATGGTACTCTCATCGACCTTCTCTCCATCGGCACACTCCCTGTTTCATCGGCAGCAGCCTTCAAGTCTCTTCCATCGGCACACTCCCTGTTTCATCGGCAGCAGTCTTTAAGTCTTCTTTCATCGGCATCGGCAATAATACCCTTAACCTTATCGGCAACACTTCAATTTGAATCCACATGCCACCACCACTCATAAGCAGCCTTCTTTATAAGCTCATTTTCATCGGCTATCAATCTACACAGTAATCTTTCCTCTGCTGATTAGCCCTTCCTGACCATCTTGACACGTGCTAAAAAACGATGTCAACAAATAGATCTTAACTCAGAATTTAAAAAATGCATAGAAATTAATGTGTGAATAATTGCTCACCTTTATTGTTTAATTGGGTACTGGAGTGCTCCAATTCACATCAGCCAAAGATGCTCAAGGGACACTAAAATAGATCTTTGACTCAGAATTTAAAAAATGCACAGAAATTAATGTGTGAAGAATTGATCACCTTTATTGTTTAATTAATTACTAGAGTGCTTCAATTCGCATCAGCCAAAGATGATCAACGGACACTAAAATAGATCTTAACTCAGAATTTAAAAAATGCACAGAAATTAATGTGTGAAGAATTGCTCACATTTATTGTTTAATTGAGTACTGGAGTGTGCTCCAATAGTATTTCTAGCTCTTATAATCTGCAGTCAATAATCAAAGCAAATAGATATCAGTTAATTTTACTAACTCCCACATATTGTAGAACATATTGTTGATGGAATAATGGAAAGCAGTTGATATAGGATGTCTTGCATAACAACATGTGAACCTACAGTTGCACTTCCAGACTTCTAAAAATGTTTAACTGCTCACAAACACAGTATCAAAGGCATCACATGTATCTTCCTTTGCAGCCGTTGGTAATTCTAAGTTTGCTTGTGTAGGTTTTCAGAGCTTGCATAAAGGTTCCAAGGTTCAAAGCCTGTCTAGTGTCAAACAAGAACACATATTCCAATACAACTAAAGCACACATGGACAATTGTGAACCATTAATTTAGAGCCTTCTTAGTAGCATATATTTTCAGTTTTGATATTTGATATTCAAGAAGTAGAGGTAGCAGAAGCATGTATTTTCAGTTTTGCTAGAAAACAAGCTGAGCTAGCAGTAGCTACTGTTGAGTAGTTTTGTTATTCAACAAGTGTAGGTTTTGTCACATTGCTGCAGTTATCGGCTACATGTTCAGTTTTCAGAGACTACAGAATTTGAATGAGTGTATGTGCTACAAACTATAGGTCAATGCTAGTGCCAATGTTGCTAGGAGCAAATAGCTATGTTAAAGATGACCACTGCTAATCATATCTGCAGTCTTATCTGACACAAAAGATTCACTAGTTGTAAACTATACTTTCTGCTAAGCAAACAGATATATTCTTTTGTTTGTAAACCATAATGACATGAGCATTTAGGTAGTATGATGAGGTTAGATATGTGAAAAAAATCAGGAAGTCCGACAAGCTCTATGCAATTAGTGATATTTTTTACTAAGAATAAGAAGTGGTTACAGAAGAATTACAAAAATCGCAACTGAACAATTTTTTCTATACATCTATAGAAGAGGAGTTACAGAGAAACCGAGCTCTAATTGCTTGGTAGGATCCTTGTAAGTGATATTATTTTTCTCTGAATGGGAGACTTGTCATCATATTGCTTTTATGAGCATACGTCTGTCCAAGCTTGTAAGATAACAGTTGTCGGGTACCAAAATAAGGGGTAACTACACTCAACCATCAAGAAAAATAAACCCATGAGAAAACCACGCCAAAAGCTCTACCCACAAAGACGGAACGAGCCAAAACGATGAGCGAAACGCCTCGACCATGTTCCGACTCGCACAAGGCTTGCTCGACGAAACATCTCGACCATCGAGAAATCTCCGACTCGTACGACCCTAGGTCGGGCCGGTCGACCCACCTCACTCACCGACTCTAGGACAAAAGTCAAAGCATTTAATGCAACCGCCAACCACTTCCTACCCCCATGGCTACAGTGGTAATCAGCATGGAAGTAGTACCAGTGTCAAATCTCACTTTTTTACTACCCATCCCGGGATGGGCGGTGAAAACCTGTCACTGTACGTGCCATACCGAGCACTATTCCGCCACTGATCACCCTCGAGGGAGAATACGACGAGTATCGTACCCCAAAATTCCCGGGACTCGGCCTTATCCATTCACCGTCGACTCACCTCGACCCGTCCTCGACCCAGCCTCGACCAACCGCCGGTCAAACAAGGAAGCAAGGCCTGCATGCCACAGGATCCGGAGTCTTTTCACCGTCTCATCCTCTACGTCACCATGGTGTCCGGGGATGGCTGACCATTCCCGGAGCACGTTGCTACAGCGACCTCCACAGCGCTCGACAAAACTTCACTTCTAAGGAGTCCCCTGGCGTCCCTGCCTCCTCTTGACCCTATAAAAGGGCAGGTAGGGGACTCTACGAGGGGGAGGGCGGACGGAGAAGCAAAAAGCCAGTCACCATCCCACCATAGAAGATCAACATCTCAAGCACTCTCTTTTGTACTCTCACTTTTTCTCTCTGAGACCTAGGATCTGCTCCCTCTCTCACAGCTTGTAACCCCTACGCAAGCACTTAGGTGCAAGGAAATATAATACTCCCCCTCCCCGCTGGACGTAGGGCCTTCTTTTGCCCGAACCAGGATAAACCCCTGTGTACTCTCCTTGCATCACCATCCAGATTAGGGACACGCAGCACTGTTTCACTCGTTGGCTTAGGACCCTCGCGGGACCAGACGCCAACAGTTGGCGCGCCAGGTAGGGGCGCGTTGTGTGCCAACATCATTTTCCCATCATTTTTCTGGATGGCTGACCTCGGACGTCCACTCCCGTTGGCCTCGGTGATTTGGTTTGGGAGCTTGGAGTTCATGTCTCTTGGCCATGGCTACGACATGGTCCTCCTCCCAACCAGGCACCCGACCGACGGCGACCACGAGCTCTCCCAACCTAGGGGAGTGCTGCGCCGGTATCGTCGCTCTCGTCAGGCATGCGCCGCCAGGCGACGGCGAGCCCAGCGCAACCGCCGTCATCGCCTCGCGGAGGGCGATGGTATTCCCCGATCCGGCGCCTCTCAGCCAGACGCCGACACGGATTTCTTCACTGAGGATCTGTGTAGGATGAGCTTGGCTGAGGGTAAGATGCCGATGGGAAGTACCGTAGCTCCACCGCCTGGTGCGGCGCCGCCACCAGCCAGTTCGACTACTCCGGTACCAGGAACCACGCTTTCATCAGCATTCCCGTTTGGACTAGACTCGGTTGCCCGGGCGTATGCTTCTTTTGTAAGCACCAGCATGAGTCCTTACGAGAAACTCCCCAGACACCATCTACGTTCCACCCTCGACCTTGTCGCGTCCACGCCAGCTTCCGAGTACGTAGACTCCACAGAGACCCCGGATACGGAGCTCCGTGTGACTGCCTTTCGACGTCACGACCTCAGAGACGCATGACCTCACATGCACCTGTTGTACTACTATTTCAGCACTCTAGACTCTGACTCTGCCAATGACTCCTATGACCCAACTCGCGAGTGCTTCAATATCGATGGAGCTATCGCGTCGGATTCGGAGGATGAGGCAGCCGTTGGAGGAAGGAACGCCACGCCACCTCAGGTCGAGCTCCCTGTTGCACGAGATGAGGCTCAATTCCTTGCGGACCAAGGAATGCAACCCGAGCAAATCCGCGAATTGTAGGACATGCTCGATGAGGAATGGGAAAATTTGCGCCTACTCCAACAAACCCTCGAGCACGAGCGCGCGGCACGCACACACGGCGGAAGAGCTCGAGAGAGAGCTCGCGACTTCAATCGTCACATCGTCGAGGATCGGGCAGGCGAGCCCTCGGTTTTTGGCCGAGGCAGCCAGAATGTTGTCACAGCTGCCATGCTCCTTCGTAACATGCCCGAGCCATCGAACCCCGAGGCCTGTCGGGCCCGTGATGAGATCCGAGGACTCCTCGAGACCGCTACCATGCAGCAGGCCAAGAGTTCCGCCTCGAGGCGACGCGGGCTTGCCTCGGAGCAGCCTGTGGAGCCCTCCTGACAGGAGAGAGAGGCCTCGGTTCATCCCGAGCACGCCCCCCAGTGGAACAAGGCGGCCTCTATTCGTGAATGCATCATCGACAACCACGAACCTCGAGATGCCCGTGACAACATCACCAAACGCCGGAGGCGTAAGTGTGGTGACGGTGTAGCTCGAGGCTACCACGAGAACAGGGGCAGACGCTACGATAGCTCGAAGGATCGAAGCCCTTCACCTGAGCCACCAGGCCCTCGGGTCTTTAGCAAGGCCATTCGCGAAACACTACTTCTGGCTCGGTTCCTCCTCCCACGACTCTTACCAAGTATAACGGCGAAACCAAACCCGAACTTTGGCTCGCTGACTTTTTCTTGGCTTGTCAGTTGGGTGGGGCCACCGATGACCAGGTCATCATTCGACAACTCCCCCTGTTTCTGTCGGACACCGCTCGAGCCTGGCTCCAGGACCTCCCACCTCGACAGATCTACGACTGGAGCGACCTGGTGAGAGTGTTCGAGAGGAACTTCAAGGGGACCTACATGCACCCTGGTAACTCATGGGACCTCCGAAGCTGTAAACAAAAGCCGGGTGAGTCCCTCTGGGACTACATCCGGCGTTTCTCCAAACAGCGCACCGAGCTTCCCAACATCACCGACTCCAACGTCATCATGGCCTTCCTCTCTGGTACCACCTATAAAGAGTTGGTCCGAGAGCTGGGCTGCAGCACTCCCATCACTGCCAACGGTTAGATGGATATTATCACCAACTTCGCCGCCGACGAGGAGGTGGTTGGTGCCATCTTTGGCAGCGACCAGGACAAAGGGAAGCGCAAGTAAGAGGATCCCACGAGCTCCAGCCGAGGCTCGAAGAGGAACAAGAAGAAGAAAAATCAGCAGGGCAAACAAGAGGCCCCGGCCGACGACCTTGTTGTCGCTGCTGATCGTAAGAAACCTCGAGGACCCCCCGGTGGGGGCATTTTTGACAAAATGCTCAAGGAACCGTGTCCCTACCACAAAGGGCCCACGAACCACAACCTCGAGGACTGCCACATGCTCCGGAGGTACTTTGAAAGCCTAGGCATCAAGAAAGACGACAAGAAGGAGGATCCCAAGGGGGACGACAAGGACGAGGGGTTTCCTGAGATCATGACTGTTTCATGATATACGGAGGACCCTCGACGCGCCTCTCAACACGGCAGCGCAAACGGGAACGTCGAGAGGTCTTCTCCGTGCAACTCGCAACCCCCCTCTTCCTTGACTGGTCCGAGGTGGCCATCACTTTCGACAGTGATGACCACCCCGACTACGTCCCCAATCTTGGGGTCTACCCACTTGTCATCGATCCCATCATCGCCAACACATGCCTCACCAAGGTGCTCATGGACGAAGGCAGTAGTCTTAACATCATTTACACCCAGACCCTCGACCTTCTGGGAATGACGAGGACGCACCTCTGACCCAGTGTCGGGGGCTTCCATGGAGTCGTGCCAGGGAAGCGAGCAGAGCCCGTCGGGCGAGTCGACCTGCCTATCTGTTTCGGCACTCCCGCCAACTTCAGGAAGGAAACTCTCACTTTCGAGGTGGTTGGATTTCATGGGACATACCACGCCATTCTTGGGCGCCCCGGCTATGCCCGGTTCATGGCGGTTCCCAAGTACACCTACCTCAAGCTCAAAATGTCAGGCCCCAACGGTGTCATCACTATCGGGCCCTCCTATGAGCTCGCCTACGAGTGCGACGTGGAATGCGTCGAGCACGGGGAAGCCATCCTGGAGTCGGCGACCTTGGCGGTGAACCTCGACGATTTGGCCAAAGAGATCCCCGACCCCAAGCGCTATGTCGGCAACTTCGAGCCCGCGGAAGACGTCAAGCTCGTACCCCTCGACCCCATCGACCCGAACGGAAAGGCGTTGAGCATCAGCGCCACCCTCGATCCCAAATAGGAAGCAGTGCTCTTCGACTTTCTCCGCGCAAACATCGACATCTTTGCGTGGAGTCCCTCAGATATGCCAGGCATACCTAGGGAAGTCGCCGAGCACACCTTGGAGATCTGAGCCGGCTCCAAACCAGTGAAGCAACGCTTGTGCCGCTTCGACGAGGAGAAGCGTAAGGTCATCGGCGAGGAGGTCCACAAGCTGTTGGAGGCCGGATTCATCAAGGAGGTTCATCATCCCGAGTGGCTGGCTAATCCTGTATTAGTTAAGAAAAAGAATGGGAAATGGAGGATGTGTGTAGACTATACTAGTTTGAATAAAGCATGTCTGAAAGTTCCTTTTCCTTTACCACGCATTGATCAAATCGTTGATTCTATTGCAGGATGTGAAACTCTGTCATTCCTAGATGCGTATTTCGGCTACCACCAGATCAAAATGAAGGAGTCCGACCAGCTCGCGACTTCATTCATCACCCCGTTTGACATGTATTGCTACGTTACTATGCCCTTTGGTCTCCGGAACGCGAGGGCTACGTACCAACGATGCATGCAACACGTTTTTGGGGAACACATTGGACCAACCATCGAGGCTTACGTCGATGACATCGTTGTCAAAACCAAGAGGGTCAGTAATTTGGTAAATGACCTTGACGTTGCGTTCAAGTGCCTTAGGGCAAAAAACATTAAGCTCAACCCCGAGAAGTGTGTCTTCGGCGTCCCTCGAGGCATGCTCCTAGGGTTCATCGTTTTTGAATGTGGCATCGAAGCCAATCAAGAAAAAATCGCTGCAATAACTAAAATGGGCCCTATCCGTGATCTAAAGGGTGTACAGAGGGTCATGGGCTGCCTCGCGGCCCTTAGTCGCTTCATTTCGTGCCTCGACAAAAAGGCGCTCCCACTGTATCGTCTCCTAAAGAAATCGGAACACTTTTCGTGGACCCTCGAGGCAGAAGAGGCCCTTACAAAGCTCAAAGCTACGTTGTCCAACTCACCGATCCTCGTCCCTCCGGCCATAGGGGAAGGACATACCTTCCTCGTTCAAAGGCCAGTCTACTTCATCAGCGAGGTGCTCTCGGAAACCAAGGTTCGCTACCCGCAAATCCAGAAGCTGTTGTACGCCATCATCTTGACACGGCACAAACTTCGTCACTACTTTGAGGGCCACCCGGTGAACGTGGTATCTTCTTTCCCCTTGGGAGAGATAGCCCGGAACCAGGAAGCCTCGGGTAGAATAGCAAAATGGACGGTCGAACTCATGGGTGAGACCCTCTTTTATGCGCCATGCAAAGCCATCAAATCCCAGGTGTTAGCAGATTTTCTAGCGGAGTGGACCGACACTCAACTTCCTCCGGTTCAGCTCTAGGCCGAGCTTTGGACCATGTACTTCGATGGGTCGCTGATGAAAACAGGAGTAGGCGCAGGCTTGCTCTTCATCTCACCCCTCGGAGTCCACATGCGCTACATAATCCGGCTTCATTTTGCTGCCTCCAACAACGTCGCCGAGTACGAGACGCTCGTCATAGGCCTGCGCATCACGTCGAACTAGGGGTCCGACACCTCGACGTTCGTGGTGACTCCCAGCTCATGATCGACCAGGTCATGAAGAGCTCAAGTTGCCATGACCCCCAAGATGGAAGCCTATTGTGAGGAGGTACGATGCCTTGAGGACAAGTTTCACGGCCTCGAGATCAACCATGTTGCACACAGATATAATGAAGCTGCCGATGAACTCGTGAAAATCGCTTCTAGTTGAACCACAGTTCCACCTGACGTTTTCGCGAGGGATCTCCATCAACCGTCTGTCAACACCAGGGCAGACGGAGGGGCCGACGGTCCATCATTCGATCCCCCACCTGAGGCAGAAGCTCCCTCAACCGGCACTGAAGTCATGCAGGCGGAAGGCCCGACCCCACCAGCCAACCTCGAGCCCGACTGGCATGTTCCGTACCTCGACCATCTCACTCGAGGGGACCTCTCCTCGGATAAGACCGATGCTCGACGGGTCACTCGCCAGACCAAGACCTTTGTGATATTTGGCGACAACAAAGAGCTGTATCGTCGCAGCCCTACGGGCATTCTACAACGCTGTATCACAAATGAGGAAGGCAAGAATCTGCTCAAAGATCTACACTCGGGGGCTTGCAGTCATCACGCGGCACCTCGAACCCTCGTTGGAAACGCATTCTGACAAGGTTTCTATTGGCCAACCGCAGTCTCTGACGCTATCAAGCTAGTACGCTCCTACAAAGGATGCCAGTACTACGCAAGGCAAACCCATCTCTCGGCTCACGCCCTGCAAACTATTCCCATCACATGGCCGTTCGCTGTTTGGGGCTCGACTTGGTCGGACCCCTGAAGAGGACAACTAGCGGCTTCACCCACTTGCTCGTCGCCATTGATAAGTTTTCAAAGTGGATCGAGGCCCGTCCTATCACCAGCATCAGGTCCGAGCAAGCTGTGCTATTCTTCACCGACATTGTCCACCGCTTTGGGGTTCCTAACTGCATCATCACGGACAACGACACCCAATTTACCTGCAAAAAGTTTCTAGATTTCTATGATAACCATCACATCCGTGTGCTCTGGTCAGCCGTAGCTCATCCAAAAACAAATGGCCAAGTAGAACGTGCCAATGGCATGGTTCTACAAGGCCTAAAACCGAGAATTTTCGACAAGCTAAACAAACACGGTAAAAAATGGGCCGCCGAGCTCCCCTCGGTCCTATGGAGCCTAAGAACGACGCCGAGTTGAGCCACGGGGTTCACTCCGTTCTTCTTAGTCTACGGATCCGAGGCTATGCTCCCAACCGATGTAGAATATGGATCCCCGAGGCTGAAAGCCTATAACGAGCAAAACAATGACGCCACAAGAGAGGACGCCCTCGACCAGCTCGAGGAAGCTCGCGATGTGGCTCTGTTACACTCTGCAAGGTATCAGCAAAGTCTCCGGCGCTGCCACGACAAACACGTCCGCAGACGGGACCTCAATGTCGGTGACCTGGTGCTCCGGCGAAGCCAGAACAACAAGGGACGACACAAGCTTACTCCGCCATGGGAAGGGCCGTACATTGTCGCAGAAGTATTGAAGCCCTGCACCTACAAACTATCGAACGAGAAAGGCGAAATCTTCACCAACGCATGGAACATCGAACAACTACGTCACTTTTTTTTCTAAAGCCTCGAGGCTCTGTAAATTGTTTCGCAATCCCATGATAGAATAAAGAATATACCAGTGTTCAAAGCATTCTTTCATAAAAACCAGGAAGGATCGACCCTATTTTCTCAGAGTCGAACCTCCCTCAGGGGCTGCACGGGGGGAACCCCCTGTGTCCCCAAAAAACTCGCATTTTTTCAAAAAAAAAGAGAACTCTTACATAAGTCGACGAGGCCGCAAGTGCACCCTAAGGCTCAAGGGCTGCCGAGCCGCGAGGTCGCCTATGCCTCCGAGCTATGGTACCTCCACTCACTCCCCCATGCCAAGGGGTGCAACCGCGCGCTAAGTAGACCTAATAAAAGTTCACGATTTTGAAAAAGCTCACGTCTAACGTTCCCACACGCTTCAAATCGTGTTCTTACATAATCCACGAGGCCGCAAATGCACCCTAAGGTTCGAGGGCTGCTAAGCCGTGAGATCACTTACGCCTCCGAGGCTACGGTACCTCCACTCGCTCCCTCACGCCAAGGGGTGCAACCGCGTGCTAAGAAAATTATGCAAGAATACGATTCAAGCAAGAAAGGGAAGAAAAGACTCGAACGAAAACGAACATATACGATTACACATTAATGTTTCAGGGCCCCTGAGGCCATCACAACATAATTCACAAGTACTAACTACCCTATTACACGGGCCTTCATGCTAGGTTTGGCTTACAGGCCCTCGTTGTCGGTAGGCGGGACCACCTCGACCTCGAATAGCTTCGCAAGGCGACCCCCAGGCTCCTCCGTGGCCTCGATCAGATCCAGGCAGGCTGCTTCATTTTCTTCGTCGGTCCAGTCTGGATGCGTAATGAAGCCATCAGCGATGAGGCCCATGTCGTACTCAAACCCAGACCGGATGACCGCCATGGCCCTCTTCACGCCATGATGCAGCCTGACTCGTATCTTCTCGCGGACGAGGCGACCCAGCGCTGCCATCCGGCGAACAAACGAGTTCCCCGGCGCGTCCTCCTCGGTATCGGCATCGGGCTCGACCCCCAGGCCATCGCACACCGAGGTGATCGCACCCTGGAGCAGCTGAGTCCGCCCAGCCTCGGCCTCGAAGAGGTTATGGAACGAGGTAGCCGTCACCTGGGCCGCGTGTTGCTGTTTCTCCAGCTTTGAAACACAAACACCAAGTTAGCAAAGACTTGGGACCTCGAGGCCAAAGTCAAAACACAACGAAAAGCTTACTTTAGCATGGGTCTGCCAGCCCATGACCTCGCCACGCAACTCCTCACGCGCCTTCTCCGCCGCCCGAAGAGCCTCATCCTTGTCACGGATCGTCGCCCTCAGCACCTCAATCTCCCGACTGGTGCCCGAGAGAGCCTCATCCCTCTCTCGGACCGTCCCCTTCAACGTCGCGACCTCATCCTCCAAGGTTCCGACGCGAGCGGACGCCATCCCGATCTGGATGTTGAGGGCGTCACGCTGACCGCTGACTAATGCAACGTCCTCCTCGAGCTCCTTCACGCGCGCCAGCAGCGGCGCGAGGTCCTCACGGGCCTTGACCGCCTCCTCCCAGGCCCTGGCCGCATCCTCACGCTCCTTAGCCTCGGCTTCCCGAGCCTGTGCCACCTCCTCCCTGACCGCTGCATGGACGACGCAGAGCTCATCCACATCGGCGCTCTTCTTAGATAGCCGCTGGTTGGCTTCCTCGACTAGAGCCCATTTACGAGCAAGCGCCGCCCATACGACACTCTCATGACGAATGAAGAGTGACTTGCGGTGAAAACACTCCTTGAGCTCCTGACCATAATTAAATCTAAGATCAGAACCAAGGAGAAAGGGAGGATAAAACGCAAGAAAAAGACAAACGAACCAAACTCACCTCAAAGGCCTCCGACATACCCCACACCAAGGTATCCGCGACCATTCGCAAAGACTACACAGAGTGCTTACGGAGTCCCTCGACAAACTCCCAGTGTTGCACTTCGTCCGTGTCGTCGAGGGCAAAGAAGGGCTCGGCGCTGGGGTTAGACGCGTCCCTGAACTCGAGGGTCGACCGACCCTAGCGCGGCAGCTCCTCCTTCGCCCGTACAAGCGCCAGCCCTGTGAAATCAGGCCACTTGGCAGACGCCTCGGCCAAGTCGTCCCCCGATGTCGCAGAAGTACCAGGCCGATCCGGGGCATCGACCATCTCGACGTCCGCCTTCTGCTTCCCCTTGTCGACAGGAGGGTCGTCGACGGTAAGATCAATTACAGCCGGAGTCGACCCTTGGGGCGGGGCTGGCGTCTCGACTGTTTGCGCCACCGCCTACACGTTGGACGGTGGCACGACCACCCCCCGTTCCGCCTCAGCCGCCAGCTCCGTTGGCTGATCCTGCTGCGGCTGCGGCTGCGGCTCCTCCCGTGCCGGTTGCGACTCCGGCTGCGCTGCCTCTTTCCCCGCATCTGGCAGGGCCTCCACCACCTCTCTTGACTCTTCGACATCCGCCCGCCCCGCATCGCGGACGGATGTTCCGGCCTCAACGGTCTCAACGATCGCCTGGGTCATCTGAAAGCTCTATGTTTGGTGTTGGTAATTAGTGACAATGCCTAAGTACTAATCCTATGCCTAAGTTGTATGTAGCATATGAGGATTAGTACATTCCAAGGCTGGTGGCAAGATGGACATGGTGATCATGATGGCCACACTTGGATTTGGACGCAACCCTATGTGATCAAGGCAAAGGTATATGCTTAAGGGTTGTGTTTTAGTAACCAAGACACCTAGTGGGTGTGGTTCATTATAGGATAGATAGCCGTACTATAAAGAGGGGAATGACGCGGCTATTGAACTCCTAAGTGCCTCTAGGTGTGCATTTCATAATCATATGCATTTGGATAGAACTAATAACGCCTCGAAAAATGAATGTGAAAATGCTAACACACTCGCACATGACGTGATCACTTGGTGGTGTTAGCACATTTGCGATGGCGTTGAAGTTTGAGCGGTAGAGAGGGTTTGGGGTCCTCTCAGGCGTTTTCGAGGAATTAAAACGCCTATTTTCCTTTATGCCAATGTCGAGATTTAGAGGCGTTGTCACATGTTGTTTCATGAGCTAAAACATGTGATAAAGTGACACACATACTTAGTCTAGCTCATATGTGAAAGGGCAAATCGAACGGAGGTCCAGAGGTGACCGGACGCTGGACCGGACGCGGTTTCTGATTGACCGGACGTGTCCAGTCAGTGCTCAGGGTTTGCACGCGCCTCATTCTTCTGATCAGACGCGGTGGTGCGTCCGGTCATAGTCGACCGGACGCGTCCGGTCGTTGAGGGAGCTTACTGGACTCCAACCAGACACTGGCACTGTGGCGTCCGGTCAGTTCTGCAGCGCGTCCGGTCGCTGTTTCGTTGTGCGCTGCTTTGGCTTGACGAGCGCGTCCGGTCCGTTACGGGACCAGCGCATCCGGTCGAGCTTCGCGTGTCCGGTCATTACATGGAGCACGTCCGATCGGTGGTTCATGTGCGTAGGCACTATGTGATCGGCGCGTCCGGTCAATTGGACCAGCGCGTCCGGTCAGCGCGACTGCGGCTATTTCAAGTTCCTAACGGCTCTATTCGAAGGGGTACGTCTATAAATACTCGTTGGCCGGCTCAAGGCTCACTCTCTTAGACATTTGACATACTTGTGAGCACTTTGAGCTAAGCAACTCCCCTCCCACTCATCTCTCTTGCTTCTTTGCATATTCAAAGTGAGATTGAGTGATCCAAGTGCATTTGCATTGTGAGATTGCATCTAGTTGGCACTTGGTGGTTGATTTGCTGCGGGATTCTTGTTTCTCTTGGTGGTTGCCACCACCTAGACGGCTTGGAGCAGTTTGGAGGCATTGGCAAGAGTTGGTGATTGTTCTTGGCCACCTCCGGTGATTGTGAGGGGTTTGTGCCTACCTCGGCGAAGCGCCAAAGGCAACATTAGTGGATTGCTCGTGTCATTTGCAACCTCTTGCCATTTGGTAGGTTCTTGTGGCGCCTTTTGAGAGGCTTGGTGTGAGACCAATTAGCCACCGAACCACATGGTGAAGAGGGACACAACGGGGACTAGCGTGCCGGCAAGCACGTGAACCTCGGGATAAATCTTGTGTCATCACTTTCATATTGTGATTGATTGATCTCGGTGTTTGGTTGTCTTGATATTCATTGTTGATCTTATTGGTTGGCTCAATACTTCGCCCCTCGGTGAAACTCTCCTAACTCAACTCCACATTACCTTCTTAGTTATCTTTGCTAGCTAGTTAGCTTTGCTAGAGTCACTCTTTTGTGTAGCTTGCTAGTTGTAGTTGTAGTTTCCTTCACGGTTTGTCTTGTGCGGTTGAGTGCCAATATACTAGAATTGTGAATTGGATAGGTGGCTTGCAAACACCCCGTAGGCTAAGCAAAACTTGCATCTCGCTATTTGTTGTTTTGATAAACTTGTTTAGCTTGTCTTTGTAGAAATTTTTAAAATGCTATTCACCCCCCTCTAGCCATCAAGACCTTTCATTGTCGCGGTCTACCCAGGCTCTGACCCACCAATACTAGGCACCTCGAGCCTGGCACCACCTGGGGCTGCCTCGATCGGCCCTGGCTCCCGCGTGGCGTCACCAAAACTGGCGACCTCCTGGGCGCTTGCTCCCGCCTTGGCGGTGGCCTCCTTTGTCCTAAGCCGCTCCGTGGCAGCCTGGTACCTCATGACCCAGGTGACATCATTGGCAGGAGTCCACATCATCAGGGCAACGCCAGACTTGAGCGCCTTGACGGGAGTCGGAGCCACGAGCTCCACCTTGCGCTTGTGACTGAGCAGTGAACAAACGCGTCAGAATAAAGAGCGAGATGACCTTGATGGAAAGACAAGGTGAGGTACTTACCCGGATATAGGAATCTGCCTAGACTCTGGCTTCCCCGAGCCACCCGACGGCTTTTGCGAGGGCTCCTTTGTCGAGCCTCCGGTTGGCCTGGTGCTCCTCGGAGCCCAGGCTGACGGGGCGCCTGAGGACCTCTGCGCCGAGGAGGCTATCTGGCCTCGAGTCCTCACGCCCGTCGATGGTGCCCTGGCCTCAGACATCGACGTTGTTGCTCCACCCGTCGGCAAAGTACGAGGCGATCGAACTCGCGGGCACGGCACCACCAATCTCTCCTGCGGGACCCCAGGCGAGGTAGATCCCCTCTCTGAAGGCCCCGCTCGGGCCCTTCCTTTTGCTGGCTCTCCTTCCCCCTCGACAGGCGCCGAGACTTCCCTCGACACCTGGGAGGTCGACCCCCCGCCAATGGGCTCCAGCAGGGGCCGTACGTCAGGGAGGTGCGCCAGAAAAGTCGCGGTATCGTACCGTGACCCGATGTCATCGTCGCCGCTGTCCTCATCCTCCCCCGAGACCATCTCGGAGGGGGATTCCTCAATCGAGAGACCCTCGAGGCTCTGCTGGCGGCGGCGCTTATTCAATGCCTCACGCTCGAGGGCTTTCTTGACCTGACGCTTCTTCGCAGCATCCTTCTCTTCCTTCTTCTGGGTCGCCGAGAGGTGTCTCGCCTCTCGAGCAGCCTCATCCTCCAGAACCGGCGGCCGCGACTCCTTGACCACCGATAGATCCTACACGGAGGCCTCGACAAACTTAGTCAAGAGAACTGGGAAGCAAAGGGAACCGAGGCTATTGAAACGACACTTACCAGAGGCTCGAAGCCCTGAGTGAGGCGCATCGGGACCCTGTCGATGTCCTCCTACCTGAAGCTCCCCACCATCCACCGTGCGCGCCGGGCAACTTCGTCGAGAGGGAGGGACTCGTGCGACATCCAACTCCCCTCCAGCGAGGCCTCCGACGTCATCTCGTCGATCCAGAGTCGGCGTTGCATCAGTGGCAACACCCTTCGGCGGTGGAACGTGGCGGCCACCATCCCCGCCGTCAACCCGCGCTGTCGAAGCCTCCTTAACGCATAGAGGAGTGGCTGCAGCTTGGGTTTTTCCTCTTCAATGATGCCATACGTCCAGTTGTCCTCGCGTGACATCAGGACCCGGCCGGAAAACCTCGGCAGCCGGTCGTCATCATTGCGCAGGTAGAACCACCCGTCGTGCCATCCGCTGTTCGACGAGATGAGCTGCGCCGGGATGTACTGCTCGCCTTGACCCACCCGAACTTGAAGGGTGCAGCTCCCTTCATGCACCGCGCGCTGCACTCCTCGCTCGCCCGCCTTCTTGGCGAAATGCTCCGCCTTGAAGAGGTGGAGCCACAGGTTCCAGTGTGGCTCCATCCCTAGGTACCCCTCGTAGACCGCCGCAAAGATGGCAGCTACGAGATGGAGTTGGGGGCGAGGTGATGCAGCTCCACCTTGTAGTAGTGGAGGAGCGCCCGCATGAAGCAGCTCGGCGGGGTCCTGAGCCCCCTCTCGTGGAAAGCGATGAAGCTCACCACGTATCCCTCCGGGGGTGCCGGCTCCCGGTGGTCGGATGGCGGCACCCTCCATTCCGGCTAGTTCCGGCTTGCCCTCGGTCACAAAAGACCATCATGGACCAACTCCTCCAGCTTCCTCTCCGTCATCGAGGAACGAGCCCACGCATCCGCGGAAAGGATCTGGCTCTTTCCCGCCATGGTTGTCAAAAACGGCATGCGGCGGCGGCCGAGGAAGAGGTGACGCTGGCGGTGAAGGGCGGCTGAAGGGCGCACAAGGAAAAAGAGGGCAAAATGCAAATGGCCTGTGGGGGGCACATGGGACCCCGGACCTCATACTTATACCCCTATGGAAGGCCAACGGGCGGATCCGGCAAAAAAGGTAGGAACAGTTCCCGCATTCAATGTCCTTACCTAACCGCTCCCTCGAAACCCGCAGGTAAGGGCATGTGTCCGCCGTCCGCTCCGTAACCGTCGCGCCACGCCGCCCACTACCGCACCGTTCTCGCTCCCCCTCCTAAAAAGACATGCCTCAAACGGGCCGAAAGGGGATCCGCGGACTGATATTTCTAGATGAATGGATAACGGGCTCCGAGCCCAATATAAACCTCGAGGGATCGAAAGCTGGCCCTCGACCGAGGTTCGACAGCTGCCCTCGAGTAACGGAGTCAGGGACAACTGGGGACGCGCCCATATAAGGCCAGGGCTCGAGCCACTCTCTCGAGGCGCCCCAGACGTATTCGAGGCCAGAAGAGAGGTCGACGGTGGAATCCCCTCAGAGGGAGGCATCGAGACCTCGGATCCTATCGCATGGAGCAGAGATCCACATGACTACTCCTTGGCATTTTTTGAGAGCACCTCCGTGGCCGCTAGCTGACCTACTGAATGGAGCACGGGCTCCCACTCGAAATTCCCCGCTAACAGCTCACCGGAGATCGTCGGAACTCACTCGACGAGGGTAGTACGACATTCCCTACCCCTCCTCCTTTTCTAAAACGGAGCGTGAGGGTCGTACGATAAAAGACGGACAAGACCCTGATCGACCTCGTGTGCGCGAGGCTCAGGGGCTCGACCACAAAGGGCTAAACCTCAAACAAAAGAGGACCAAACACGCCACGATGACTCAAACGCGGGAGCACCCCTCGACATAACGCACTAAAGACCTCGGAGGAGTCAAAACACTCCACCGAGGCCTCGGGGGCTACACCCGGCGAGTGCGCTCGCACGCACCCACCGGAAAGGCTACAACGCTACGACTCCAGTTCATGACTCACTAAGCCTCTGTGAGAGTGATCACACTCACCCAAAGGCTCGGGGGCTACTGTCGGGTACCAAAACAAGGGGTACCCACACTCAATGATAAAAAAAACAAACCCCTAAGAAAACGACGCCAAAAGCTCTACCCACAAAGACAGAACGAGCCAAAACGACGAGCGAAACGCCTCGACCAGATTCCGACTCGCACAAGGCTTGCTCGACGAAACGCCTCGACCACCGAGAAATCTCCGACTCGCATGACCCTGGGTCGAGCCGGTCGACCCACCTCACTCACAGACTCTGGGACAAAAGTCAAAGCATTTAATGCAACCGCCAACCACTTCCTACCCCCATGGCTACAGCAGTAATCAGCATGGAAGCAGTACCAGTGTCAAATCTCACTTTTTTACTGCCCATCCAGGGATGGGCGGTGAAAACCTGTCACTGTACGCGCCATACCGAGCACTATTCCGCCACTGATCACCCTCGAGGGAGAATACGACGAGTATCGTACCCCGAAATTCCCGGGACTCGGCCTTATCCATTCACCGTCGACTCACCTCGACCCGTCCTTGACCCGGCCTCGACCAACCACCGGTCAAACAAGGAAGCAAGGCCTGCATGCCACAGGATCTGGAGTCTTTTCACCGTCTCATCCTCTATGTCATCATGGTGTCCAGGGATGGCCGGCCATTCCCGGGGCATGTCGCTACAGCGACCTCCACAGCACTCGACAAAACTTCACTTCTAAGGAGTCCCCCAGCGTCCCTGCCTCCTCTTAACCCTATAAAAGGGCAGGTAGGGGACTCTATGAGGGGGAGGGCGGACGGAGAAGCAAAAAGCCAGTCACCATCCCACCGTAGAAGATCAACATCTCAAGCAATCTCTTTTGTACTCTCACTTTTTCTCTCTGAGACCTGGGATCTGCTCCCTCTCTCACAACTTGTAACCCCTACGCAAGCACTTAGGTGCAAGGAAATACAATACTCTCCCCTCCCCGCTGGACGTAGGGCCTTCTTTTGCCCGAACCAGGATAAACCCTCATGTACTCTCCTTGCATCACCATCTAGATAAGGGACACACAACACTGATTCACTCGTTGACTTAGGACCCTCGCGGGACCAGACGCCGACAACAGTATTACTCAAGTTAACCATCTTGAATATTTTTCAGAAAAATATGTACATAAACCAATCCAGTATAGCTAAAAGCAATTAGGAAATGTAAAGACAAACTTATAAGCTGCAGAAATTACGACAACTCACTGGGTAGGTCCTCAAAGCCGCAGACTTGTATATTTAACACAACAAAGGTTGAAAGGAGATATTGATTCAGTCTGAAGATGAAAAGTATAGCCATAAAGTCAATAATAGAGAAGAAAATGCTCTGTATATAGGCTACTGAACGGATGACTCTTTATATAGAAAAAGAACAGAATGGCGGCTCCCCTATTACAGAGTTCGTCCGATCCATTCATCATACACAACTACAGTAATGAGCACATCACAAGGTAGG
Source organism: Saccharum spontaneum (assembly GCA_022457205.1). Taxonomy (NCBI): domain Eukaryota; kingdom Viridiplantae; phylum Streptophyta; class Magnoliopsida; order Poales; family Poaceae; genus Saccharum; species Saccharum spontaneum. The sequence goes on along the minus strand of CM039600.1, from coordinate 23,571,120 downwards.
TCTATCAAGAGATAATGCTATAACCTTCCTATAATAAATCAATTCTGTCAATTACAAAACAGGACTGAAATGCAACATCCAATAAAATCCATAGATTTATTTATTTCCATTTTCTATTCGGAAAAAGTCTAATTGACCCCCTCAACTATTGTGGGTAGTCTACTTTACCCCCAAACTATGAAACGGTCTAATTTACCCCCTGAACTTTGTAAAACCGGTCAAATCACCCCCTCGAGCGGTTTTGGGCAGTGGTTTTGCTACAGTAACAGCGGTTTTGCTACAGTAACGGTTTGGCCGGTTTTGTAAAACCGCTGTTATTGGGATAGGAGCTGTTACTGTAAAACCGGTCAAATCACCCCCTCAAACCGCTGTTACTGTAGCAAAACCACCGCCCAAAACCGCTCGAGGGGGTGATTTGGCCGGTTTTGTAAAGTTTAGGGGGTAAATTAGACCGTTTCATAGTTTAGGGGGTAAAGTAGACACCCCCAATAGTTGAGGGGGTCAAGTAGACTTTTTCCTTTTCTATTTCATCCTGCGAAACATAAACCAGTTATTGGGATAGGAGCTGTCTGTGAGTAACCGACATGGTGAAACACAAACCTGAAATTATGCAAGCCTTTTAAAAGTCTAAAACTCTGCAACATACAAATTATCCACAATGGCATTTTACCAAACACATTTCAGCCTAGGTGATCTGCTCCCTTACCACATCAATCCATCTGATCTGTGAGCCTAATTCCTCTAATCAGATTTCAATTTTTTCACTATAAAATATGCCCCAAATTAACTATGGCAAAACGTGTGTGATCACCAATCTGCAGCTATATTACAAAACAAAAATGTATTCAAATGAGGGGAGTTACCTTACGGTTGGAAGTGCAGGACATAGAACGGATGGACCTCGCCACCATGCGTGCCTCCCTCAACCTCGTTGCCGCTGGACCCTAGAGGGTGATACTGGCCGCCGACGATGCGTGAGGCAGACAAGGCCCGAGGTTGAGCAGGCGCGTCGTCAGCTGTGGAGAACGGGCCAGGGGCGGGAGTCGGGCGGCGGTTCGGCCCGGCGTTGGCGGCGCCCTTGGCCTCGGAGAGCAGGGTGGGGGCGGGAGCCGGGCGGCAGTTCGGCCCGGCGGTGGCGGCGCCCTTGGCCTCGGAGAGCGGGGCAGGGGCGGGTGGCGGGTGGTGGTTCGCGCGGGGAGCTGCGGAGGTAGGCGTCATGGCTCGGGAAGGTGCTGTGAGACGACAGAGGAGGGAAGGAGCTGCGGTCGTGCAGACGGGGAGGAGGAGGTGGGCGTGGTGCGCAGGTAGCGTGGCTCACGTCGGTCATGCGGGGTGAGGGATTGGTCAGAGCGGGGGATTACCGCGGGAGGGGCAATTACGGAGAGGCAGTCCGATTAGGAGCGGGGTGAAGCGAACAGACGATAACATCCGGGTCTTTTTAGTTGTAGAGGTTCAAAGCAGCAGGGGCTGTGGCCCCACCTGACTCCTAAAAAAATATGTTGTCCGCTTCCACTAGCTTCAACTTCCTGTCGTGATACTGAAAGTCACTTCGCTTTGATAGATCTAACAATTTTTTACCTTCGCCAAGAAGACACAAAACACTAGCAACCACTTAGGCCTACAAATCATATTTAATAGTCTATATAGTCCTGCTCGCATCTCTATCGGATTAATGATCTGCAAACCCTGCAGCGATGGCATGACAATAGCACATGAAAGAAATCCAAGCGAGGCCTTATTTGTCAAGTCGTATCCATCATTTCACATGTATTTGGGTAGATTAGGATCACCGTAACACATCATGTAGATTGAGATGAATACGAATGCACCAAGGAAGAAGAGGAGCACTGCTCGGCGCCACAAGAGAGAGATTGGGGTGGCGATCGTCTTGGTGTAGTTGTTGCAGTTGGAGGGGAGGATTGATTGATATTTGATCTAGGTTGACGTTCATAGGTGAGTGAAAGACACGCGGGTGGGTAAGAATGTGTGGCGTGTAAAATCTTGGATAGGTAACGACAGCACAGCTGCACAGGAATAGATTCCACTGGTAGGTTTGTAATATTCCTAGCCTTCAATTCAAAATCATTGCCAAATTCATTTATTGCCAAACCTAGTACTACAAATCATATTTAGGGCTCCTTCGTTTACTAACATCCCCTCGAACTGTTTCAACTAGAATGATAGGCTTATTATTTGTATTAACATTGATTAGCAAACCCACAGCTTCAATCCAGACCAAACAAACGAGGCCTTAATAGCCTATATGTATAGTCCTGCTCGCATTTCTATCTGATTAATGATCTGCAAACCCTGCAGCTATGGCATGACAATAGCACATGAAAGAAAGCCAAGTGAGGCCTTGTTTGTGCAGTCATATCCACCTCATTTCACATGTGCTAATAAGGTAGATTAAGGTTACCCCGACACATGTAGATTGAGATGGATATGAATGTAAGTTGTAACCAAACAAGATCTAAGAGGGAAGAGGAGCAATACTCAGCGCCGTGAGACGGGGTGGCAACCGTCTAGTAGCAGCTGTCACAGTTGGAGGCGAGGATTGATCTAGGATAAGGTTCAGAGGGGAATGAAAGACACGACGGGTGAGGAAGAATGTGCGGCATGTAAAATCTTGGATAGATAGCGACAGCACATAAACAGATTATTCCACCGGCAGGTTTGTAATATTCCTAGCCTTCAATTCAAAATCATGCCAAATTCATTTATTGCAAATATTTGGCCATGCATGCAACTCAAGTCCCTCCATATCCAGCCAGTCCTCAAAAAATATACCATGGACACGCCAACACGCAGGATAGGATATGCAACACTTGCTGGCTTTTCCTTTACTGGATTCTCTTCTCCCCCTTTGGCACATTCGGAAATAATAGAGATTGCGACGAGGTAGATGCCACGTTTGGGTGGGAATGATGCCGTTCTTTGGTCGAGAGCTTCCTTTAGGCAGAAAGACGTCAACTTGAGGAGTTATTGCTCCTAAATATCAGCCTGCGGCCCCCTTTATTCTCTGCCGACAAGGACATCAATCTTATCTATATATGAAGCTTCTTTCTGCAGGCAGGCATGTCCCAAATATATATCTCTTGAAGCAAATCATTAGTTAGCTAGACAGGGTGGGATCAAGAACGGGGTGACACTTGTTGGTTACACGGACTACGTACTGATCTAAATTAGAGTATATAAAGCAAAGTCTGCAAATGGTAGGATTAAGAATGACTCTGAACACTGGGATCTATTGTGATAAAATCGTAGCTTAAATCTGACGGCTTTCATGAATTGATCTATGGGAGTAACATATGTTTCGGTGGTCGTGATTATAATAAAATTGTGAAAGCATATGGGCCTCAGAGCATCTCCAAGAGTTCTTCATATTTTGTTCCCCAAAATATGGTGTTTGCTAAATTAGTATGGGGAGAAAAAAAGAAGTCATCTCCAAGAGTTTCCTATATTTCTATCCCAAAAGTTTTTTTCTCGGCACTTTTTCCCACGATCTGGTCTCATATTTTGTATCAGGAACCCTGAATTTGTTTCTGTACGTGTTTAAGTCCTTCCACCAGATCTTTCTCTCTTGCGTTTTTCTCACCTGGAACCCTGTCTTTCTTCCTTTTTACTAGATAGGCCAGGAAACTCCGGATGCGCGCTCCTAGGCCGCGCGCATATATGCGCGCTCGGGATAGATTTTTACGAGGTTGAAAAAGATAGGGAGAGAGGATGCCAAACTATTGAAGATGATTTTTTCTCATTTTGCCAAAAAATTAAGGATGGGAAAGCGGGATGGCAAATTGTTGGAGATGTTTCGATGTTGTATGTGCAACTGGTCCATCAATTCCCAATGCTCAAGCACGGAAAGCTCGCAATCAGCGCAACAAATATCGTTCGCCTTTTTTTTCTTTGCATCATCGATAATAGTGCGATAGAGTGGTATGGGTAATAGGTCTTAGACCAACAGCTCATTGGCATCAGTGATGGCTCCATAGTTTTTTTTAAAAGCCTTAAGGCGTCAATGGATATCGGAGGCCGGTCAAAGCATGCTCGAGGCAGTGATGGTTGCAGCTAGGATGAAAACGGATCGGATATGGATGGATATCACTGATATCGTATTTGTTTTCATATTTATATTCGGATTCGGATTCGAATACGGATAGTATAAAAAATGACGGATATGATACGATTGGATATCGACATCATAAATATGTGATTTAAATATTCGGATACGAATACGGTATCGGATGTTAAATATCCGGACTCAGATACGAACGGATTAAAACCCCTCTAAACGAATTCGGTCTCGAATACGGTCGGAAAATATCCGTACCGTTTTCATCCCTGGTTGCAGCAGACTTGAGCAACATTGTAATCAGCTCTGTGATATTCTAGGGACAAGGAAACTATAGATCTCTCCAACATTAAAAAAATTCAAATTTAAAAGAGACCTAAGGAACTAAACAATTTGTGAGAGTTTTATTTTCTTGAGAAATGGAGCTCACCAAGAGAAAACTCAAGGCTTCCTTGATTGTCCCTGGCTGAAATTATATAGCCATGAGATAGGAGTGAGAAAAAAGGAATAGACGACTAACTTCAAGCCAATGAATTGTTCAACGATAGTTATGTAAAGTTCGTGCCAATGAATGAATGTGGTGGGTGCATAGAGAGAGGACAATTTCAATCAAAATAAATAAATGTACATGCAAATGTCTTTTCGAGTAAAAAAACATATGCTACAATGGAAAAAAAAACTACCCATGGTATTTACGCGGGTCACCTTGCTAGTTATTATTTATTGTTTTGATCTTCACACCGCTTTGGATTGTTTTTGTGAGTACTTTGAATCTATATGAAGGCTGGTGACTAATATGTATAGTTCAATCTATGTATTGTTGCTCCTAAAAATTACATATACTATGTTAAACATTTAGGATAGGAAACAAAATTTTGATCGCTCGAGTAGGTTGTATTTGAGATGAAGAAATAACTTATTTAGTTATTTGTATAAAACATTAAAACTTGCAAGTATGTGTTACGTGAGAACCCTCCCGGTGCTCTTGCAACATGGTCCCATCCTTGGAATGTTGATGCAAATAGTCATGAGCCTGTAAATGGTTCCATGCATGGAGTCCAGGTTCCATGTGGCATGGAACCTGCAGAGGTGCACATCTCAAGAGAATCTAGACATTTCAGCATACACACACTGATACACAAGACCTTGATTATTCTTGGCAGCATCTTGTACAGTTGCATCACAATGATATTTTCGTCGGGTGTACGCAGGTCCTCCATGTCACAGCACAAACCAGCCACACATAAGCTGCATATACACACACATGGCCTTCACAAGAGATCAATATGCCAAAAGGCCACCTCAACAGCTGAGCGAGCTCGATCGTTGCCTGCATGCATGCATTATCATCATCATCAACAACATGCATGAGTAACGTTTGGAATAATCGTTTATAAATGTAGAGGACCTATCTTATTATATGCATGAAATTCTCCGCACCATTTCACAAAGTTTTGCTGGATATGTACAGCACTAGCTAAAAGATGGGAGCATCAGACATATGGAATATAGATCAACAGGATTCAGAATTATATTGGTCCTGGACTGGCCACTATTCCCCCTCCCATGGAGCCCGGCCGGCCTACTAGCTACCTCGACTCTGTGAGCGACATGTCCATGGTAGACGTGGCACGCTCTGTGTGCACAGACCATTTCCAAGGTACTGGTAGAAGGAAAGTGCTATAAATAGTCAGGAACATGATGCCCGGAGCCTACACACACAACCTCAGTACCTCACACACAACCTAGCTAACACCAGCAGCGGTTCCCTCCCGTGTGCAAGCCAGCAATGGACATCGGCTTCTACAAGCGTGTCAGGGGCATCAAGCACAAGGCGACGACGATGCCCTTGTACCCCCGGAAACCGGCGCAGGTGGCACCCGCCGCGCCGGCGCAGCATGCCGTCAGCAAGGCGAAACAGCCCTCCACCACCACGGTGTGGTCGATGCCGGCACCGCCGCCGTCGACCGTGGTCACCATGGAGGTTGTCGGCGGCATGGTGCCTGGCGGTGGCGATGTCGGCAGCGACGCCGACGTCGACAGCCGGGCGGCCTCGTACATATCCAGGGTGCAGGAGCGGCTTCGGCGCGAGCGCATGGCCGAGGACTGGCCGGTGTACTACTGACCAAGCTGCGCTGCTAGCTGCATGATCCCGGAGCAAGATCGGCTGTGCCCAGTTAGTTAAATATATTAAATATATACCAACAGTACTTACTAATCCATGAGTTATGTAGTTACTTTCTCGGTGTGTGTATGATGTATGTACACTTCATGTACTACGTATGATGCGTTATATATGTTTTATATGGCAACTTCAAATTTCTAGAGCAAAAATCAGGACGGTTTCAATGGAGATTTTCATAACACATCAACGGATTTGATGATTTGGTAGGTTAATTATGAAGAGAGAGAAAGAATTTCATAAAGTTTTATCTAGATTTTTCATAGTTACCAACAACAAAGCCTGACATGATGGCCTCGGTAATCACGCCATGCCTTATAGTTTTTACCATGCTAGAGCAAGGCGGTCCGCTTGGCACTTATGAGTGGTGAGGTGATGGGGATAAGGAGTTTCTTTCCTTCATCATCCTCCTCCCCCTTCTCCAAGGTTGTCGCCCTTTTTTCCCTTTACAAGGCTCACAATAGCTTTTGTGCTCGATGGCGGGGACTCTTGACCCTAAGCCAGGACACAGATCTGACTCCATCATATTTAGATCTAGAGATTTCATGTTTGTATGTTATATTAGGACGGTCCTCTAATGGACCTATTTAGTTGCATCATGAAAAAACATGCCACACTGATAATTGTTGAGTTATGAAAACTCAACATAAATGGATTGATAATGAAGGTTTAAAATGGCATCGTGGGCTTCATTTCATTACTAGAACTCTATCACATCTAGATCTAGGGCTTTCACTTCTGTTAAGACGTTTCTCAAAGGGATCTACTTAGCTACATCATGGAGAAAGCAAGCCACATTGATGATTGTTAAGTTATGAAAACTCAAATTAAAAATAGAGTGATATCTAAGGATTAAAATGGCATCATGTCGTCTCTATTTCATTATCACTCGCCCTGTACAGTGCAGGGGAGCGATATTTATATTAGGCAATAACTTTTATATTTTTACCCCTCCCCTTATAAGGTTTTGTACAAATTTATAGAATATAATATTCTAGGGCATAATAATTTTTTCATAAAGGCTTCGCAGGCAGCTATTGCCAACATGGGACTTCATTCTGGAATGGTCTCTCCAGTCGGTCAAGACTGTGCCCAAGACTTCACTCGATGCTCGAAAGCTTCACGTCCCTGGCAGGCAAAGTCTTCCACGAAGTCTCCTTTGGCCAAAGTCCCTTTTCCTACTTCTAGCGAAGTCTTCTTCCTTCAATATTTTTCTATCATAAGGTCCCTATCACATCTCTATACTACTAAACCGGAGCCGAGCTCTGGCCAACCAAGATGGCCACGTCACCTCCAAATCCTGGGCCGTCGGATCTCGATCAGACGGTTCGAATCACGTGAAAAAATCTCTATACTACTAAACCGGAGCCAAGCTCTGGCCAACCAAGATGGCCACGTCACCTCCAAATCCTGGGCCGTCGGATCTCGATCGGACGGCTCGAATCACGTGAAAAACCGCTTTTGTGGTCACTATTTATCACTGTTCACACATCTTTGCTACACGCACACGAGAAACGTACCCAGAATGTCACTACTCATGCACTGTTCATTACTGTTCAAACATCTTTGCTACGCACACACGAGAAACATACCCAGCAGATCAACTTAGACCCTTCTCCTTGGTAGAAAATTTCCAAAAAAAACGTAAATAAACTAAAACCAATCTAAAACATACCTAAATTATTTTTGCCTCTTCTTTGTCATCTAAAAAAATTCTGATCGATCGCCTTTTGTCAAAATAAACCATTTTTCTTTGTAGAAACAAAAATTCCCCTCTTATTTATGGTAAAAAAAACTAAATTCCTATCTTTCATCTTTTGTCAAAGTAGACTCTTTTCTTTATAGAAATTTTCCAGAAAACTTATAAATAAACTAAAACCAATCTACAACGTAACTAAATATTTTTCACCTCTTCTTTGTCACGAAAAAAATACACCATGACACCTATCGCATATTTTATTACGCCTATAAATAATCGCTAAAACCTACGCTAGCCAAATCTCAAAAATATATGCCACTGCTTAAAAAAAGGGTCTGTAGCAACATAAACGCATAACCAAACTGGCTTAAAACGCTAGACACCCTACCCGCTAAAAGATTAATCAACAATTGATCTAAGCTCCTACACAACTGGTTCTATCCCATAAGACCGCACGGTCTTTGTCATCAGCAAAAAAATCTGTACCAACATAAACACATAAACAAACTGGCTTAAAACACTAGACACCCTACCCGCTACAAAATTAATCAATAATTGATCTAAGCTCCTACACAACTAGTTCCATCCCATTAGGTCGCGCAGTGTTTCTGGTAAAGGAGGCGGCTTTTTCTGTTGCCGCGGATTGATAGTTTGGGACGGAGTCGATTGGAGAGTCGAAGAGAGGGGTGGATGTGGAGAGCAAGACGACAACCGAACGAGTTGAGCAGAGTTTTTCGGGAATTAATTGGAGAAAAATAATCGTGGTTCCGTTTACTCACTGTGTGCCTAAACGGCCGTTTAGTCCGTTTAAACACCGTTTAAATGGTAAACAGAAGTCAGCCATGTTGTTTATGCCATAAACGGTGAATTAAACGGTTGGACCGTTTAAACCCGTTTAAACCGTTCAATCCCGTCTAAACGGTCTAAACAAAATCAGATTAAACGTGATTAAATGAGCTAAACAACCATTTAATCCGTAATTAAGTGAATTAAAGGACTACGTCTATCACAATCAATATGAAACTAATTAACATTGTAATTATATGAAGTGTTGTGGGATTTAGATTTCTTCCAACAAGATTATTTGGTAGAATATTTGATTTTTACATGTGTAAATATGTATGGGTTCTAGCAAATTTTATTTTTACCTACATAAATATGTATATTTTATTGTTATTATACAAAACCGTTTAGGTCGTTTAACTCCGTTTAAACACCGTTTAAACAGTCTAAACGCTAAACGAAGGGTGACCGACTGTTTACCGTTTAGCGTTTAGGAAAACATTGCGTTTACTCTTTCCGTTCACAGAATAATGCAATTATGGGTTCTGTCAAACTAATTCAAATTTAACTAAATTTATACAATATAGCATTAGCATTTGTGAATCTAAATAAATTTATTATAAAAGTATATTCTATTGTTAATCTAATGGTATTTATTTTGTATCATGAATGTTATTATTTTTTATATAACCTTGATCAAAGTTCAAAACGTTTGAATTCCGAGTGTTCTCAAGGTTAAAAGGGATTAGAATTTATGAATAGTGGCATTACAAGATTTAAGTTTTTTATTAGGTGACAGATTCAGGATACAGGTTTTATCCAATGGCATATATTTGTTCTTTGTCCGGCACCACAAAGTGCCATGTCACCTCTAAATCTCCGACCGTTGGATCTCGATCAGACGGCTCAAATCAGATAAAAAATCGCTTTCGTGAGCACGGTTCATATATTGTTCATCACTGTTCACACATCTTTGCTACACGCACACGAGAAACCTACCTACAATGTCACTATTCATGCACTGTTGTCTTTACTGTTTACACATCTTTGCTATGCGTATACGAGAGACGTACCTAGAATATCAAATTATACCCTTCTCCTTCCTAGAAAAATTTTCAAAAAAAATCGTAAATAAACTAGAACCAATCTAAAACATACCTAAAATTTTTTTGCCTCTTCTTTATCGTCAAAATAAAAGGCCTATCGTTCGCCTTTTCTCAAAATAGATCATTTTCCTTTGAAAAAAAAATTTCCTCTTCTTTATCGTCAACAAAAAAAACTAAATTCTTATCGTTCATCTTCTGTCAAAGTAGACCCTTTTCTCTGTACAAAATTTCCAGAAAATTCATAAATAAACTAGATCCAATCTACAATGTATCTAAATATTTTTCACCTCTTCTTTGTCATAAAAAAACTCCACTGCCGATTCTATTACGCCTATAAATAATCGCTAAAACCTACACTAGCCAAATCTCCAAATTATACACCATTGCTTAAAAAAAGGTCCGTAGCAACATAAGCGCATAACCAAACTGACTCAAAACGCTATACACCCTACCCGCTAAAATATTAATCAACAATTGATCTAAGCTCCTACACAACTGATTCTATCTCATAAGGCAGCGCGGCAACGCTGCGCGTTGTTTCTAGTCTAGATCTAGGACTTCCACACATCTGTCAGGACAGTTCCCAGTGCATCATGGGGAAAGCATGCCACATTGATGACTCCACTTGGTAGCGATGTCGCAATGTTGCCAGGGAATTGTAGAGATGCTCGCCTGGCATAATCATAGGTGGAATAGAACCGCCCTATCTTCAATGACATACCACTTCGTCTATCACCCAAATTGGGACCAAGATCATGCATTTGGAGTTGACATTATGAAATAAGCCATAAAGTATGATTTGAGCTAGAACTTGCAAGTTGTATTCTTCTTTTCTTTCAATTTTTAGTCGACATTGCTTTTCTTTCGATTTTTAGTTTGTCTTGTGTGCATCAGGATCCATTTTGCATTCCCCATGAACGCACAAAAGGAGGTGAACATTTCACGTCTCTCCCTACAGTAGTCAATGGTAAGTCATGCATAGGTTGAGGGGGGGATATGATGGAGGGCAATAGATGTTATTAGGGGGTTGGATATGCATAAGAGGTCCTTAGAGCTAGGTGTGCATGATTAACTTAGATAAGTTGGATCACATCCTAAGTTGGATCATTAGGAGAAAGGGCTGATGTAGACTTTTCACAATGTGTAGGTTGATAAGGTTCGATATTAGTAGGGTATATGGTTCCAACTAAAGCCTACATTTATACTTGGGGAAGTCATGTGGAGGAATGCGGATAGTCCAGAATGACTGGGGTCTACGCGTCAATTACATAGGTGTTTACACACTCAAGTTGTCCTTGACGGGTGGTCTGTCGATGAGTGTAGATGGTCCACCAGACCAAGACAGGGGTTATGCAGAGGTGTGTGGTTCTGAGTGCTCTCATGGATGATCCATGTGAACAAGTGTACGGTCCATTAGACCAGGGACAAGGTAGTGTAGAGTGTTGGTGGCTCGATGTGGCACTAAGAGACGATCCACATGAGCTGGCGGACTATCTACCTGACCCAAGACTCAGAGGTGGTAGTATCTCTCCTTAGTTCTTCCTTAATGGCAGTAATCTATGTGTGCGCATACGGTGGTTTTGCCAGTGATGTTAGCATGTGTTTGGTTCAAAGGTCCAAGTGGGTTGGGATGGGTCGAACCCATTTTCTAGAGTGTTTGGTTCCAGGATTGGTGGGTTGGGTTCATCCCGCACAGGGAATATTCTATCGGAGAAACCGTTTTGATCCAAATGGACGTCGTCACTTCTCCATGGATGAGCGCAGGCGCAGGGACTACTCAGGGTTTCTCCATCGCTGGCGTGGGCGAGCTCCGGCGCCCAACCATGGTGGCACGACGCAACCTCCAGCTCCCGGCCATGGCGCGGGACGAGATCCGGCCGCTGACCATGGCAGCGCATGGCGAGCTCCGGCCCCTGGCCATGGCGGCGCGAGGGCAATCTTCAGCCCCAGCCATGGCATGGGACGAGCTCTAACCAAGGCAGCGCGGTGCGGGGCAGCTCCACTGAGTCGCACGAGTCCTACTGGTGGAGGAGGAAGAACAATAGAAGTGGCTGACAACGTGGGCCCCACAACAATAGCTGGGCCACATGATGACGAGCAACTAACGATGTGTAAAATGTCATCCACCTCAACCCACTCCATCCCTCGAAAAAAATTAGAATGGCTCTAACCCTCGAACCAAACATGAGATGAGTCCAACCCAACCCTCAAAAGTAAAATAGATCCAGCCCATCCCACATCATTCCAAAACCAAACAAACGCTTAATGTTTTCTAAAAAGTTTTAGTTGTGTTATCTAGTTGATTGCTAACATGTGTTGAGTTGTTTTTAGTTGTTTGTTGAGTAGTTTTTCATCTCATAGTTGTAAGATTTTTTGTACAGTTTTCTCTTAGAAACTGGACCAACCCCTCCTTTTTTTCTAATAAATTACGGCAAAGCTTTTGTAGTCATTTAAAATAATAGTATGTCAGGGGCCTAGCCCCCATGCTAATGGGCCAGGCGAGGCCCAAACGAGGGCGCTGGGCGCAATGCGGATCCGTGAGTACTGTTCACCGCGCACTGTAGCGCCGCCGCTGCTGCCGCCCCGCTGTTTCCTTCCTTCGGAAGGAATTAGAAAACAAGGAACAGAGATAGGAATAAATTAGGAGATTAGAGTTTTGATTATTTAGGAAAGGGGATCCAATCTATAAGGATATTCTCCGAAGTTGCTTGAGATACAAGTCCATTAGAGACTATAAATATAGGGGTATTGTACTCATTGCAAATTAAGAAAGAAAAGAGTCTTTTGGCTTATCCCTCAGCTCTCAAGCTCTTGGCGCCTCTCTCCCTCTCCCAAACCCTAGCCGCCGCCTCTCCTTCTACATTGCCAACCATAGCCAGCGACCACCACCATAGTCGCCGCCCTCTCCAAGGGGGCCAACCCTCGCTGCGCATTACATCTGGTATCAGGAGACCAAACGATCCGATGGCCACCACCACCAAGATCATCGACATTGACGCAGTCTGCAACGACATACAAAAGGTTTGCGATGTTTGGCAGAAGAAGTTTGAGGAGTTCTTCGCTAGCAGCGAAAATTCTCCTCCAAGGCCTACCATCGTCGCCAACAGCAGCAGCAGCCCGCCGCTGCCCGAAGCCACCACGCCCTCGCTGCCTGCTGCACCTCGCAGCGAAGACGCAGCCAGCCACACCACCGTCCTCCACAGCGACCTCGCCGCCAAGATCGGGAACAACGACATTCGCTGCAATGGCGAGCATCCACGCCCCAACCTGGATGAACGCCTCCACGCCACCAATAGCCTCGAAGTGGAGATCAAACACGTCATGATCACCGACGGCGACTCCTTCCCCAACAACAAGATGGAGGAACCTCACCCCTCTAACACCCCAGAGATCGTCATAGAGGTGTCGAACACCCTGCTCGTGGCACCACCAGAACTGCAGTCACCCCTGATGTCGTGCCTCCGCGCGCCTGGCCGGCGCACAGCCACTCCATCGGCTGCCCAGCCAACCCAGGACGGCCGGCGTCCACCCCAGTCGGCCATCTGGCCGCCAGCTCCCCGGGTGCCTACAGCCGCAACACCACAGGCCCGGATTTCTGCGGCATCGCCGATGCCACCTCCACTCTAGCATCTCGTCACGACTCTGCGGCCAACCCCTACGTTTGACGGCTCGACGAATCGACTACAGTGGCTCCCACGGCAACTCCTCTTCAAGCTACACCACGTACCAGGCGGTCAACAAACCTGGTATGCAGTTTTTCCTCTAACAGGACCGGCGCAACAAGGGTTCATCCGCTCAACAAAGGACAGACCTATGACCATGTGGGCGCGCTTCACCAAAAGCCTCATCCGCGTCTTCGACCTGCTAATCGGTCGAGATACGATCCACGACCTCGCACCCCCGAAGCACAATGGCTCCGTGAATGCCTACAAATTCACCGCCTACGTGCTACACATCGGCATCGCCAGCAAGCTTCACCAGGTCACCCTCAATATCACGGCCGTCAACAACTACGACAACAACGACGATGACACCGACGTCGACAACAGCCTCCTCATGATGATTGGAACTGACCAATCCCTGGTGCAGGGCCGCCCACCCATGTACCTGACAGGGGTGGTGTCCGGCACAGGCGTCCACATCCTCGTTGACACAGGCTCCACTCACAACATCATCGACATCAATGTTGCGCGTCTCATCGGCCTTCGTGAGCAGCGCATCGACACCACCATCCTCGTTGACAGTGGCAACGAGGTCACCTGTCGGGTGGCTTCCTTCAACGTTCCGCTACGAAACGACGACGAGGTCTTCAACATCGGCGCCTTCCTCCTCGACATCGGAAACGACATCGACGTCATCCTCGGGACGCCTTGGCTGGCACGCCTAGGGTGCCTCACTTGGGACTTCACCACCATGGAGCTCCAGTACCACGACCACGACCGTCCAGTCACCTTCGCCTCACTACGGCCCCAACGTCGACCGACGATGGTCCTCGCCCTTCCAGTGTCTGCACCAATCAGGCGGGCAGCCCACGAGCACCGGGCGCCATCGTCTCCTCCATGTGACATCACTCCGTGCAAGCAGGTCCAAGCGCCCCAATGCCCTAGATCAATTCAGCTCCATCTCCGTCCCGGTCTTCACCGAGCTTCGTGGCGATGTCCTCCAACAGCGCGAGCTACGTCGCATCGCCATCGCCATCGACGACAGCTCCGCAGCACCTGCTTGGTCAATGGACCAAGGCTTGCTCTTCTTCGACGGACGTCTCTACATCCCCACCGCTTCGCCACTCCTACCAGATCTTTTGCAGATCGTCAAGCGAGATGGACCAGCCGGCTGGGAGCTCATTGCCTTGGGGTGCCATTCGACCCTGACGTTGGCCCACCACAACACGACACCGACAGGCATTCTACTGGGACGTCTATGGCCAATGGGCACCATTCCCTTGGTCACCGTGATCTTCATCGACGACCTCGGCCGCAAGTTGTTCCGCGTCGACAACGTCTCCATCCCCCTTCACCACGGCTCCAACCGACAGCGCCTCTCCCCTGGAGAATTCGACCCCGGGCACTTCATGTTCGGTGTCATGCTGGACCTCACGATGTCTCCACCAACTCAGTCCAACGCGATGATCTGGCGCCGTGTTCCGGTCTACATCACGCCCAACGCCGACAACCGCGCCAACAACATCATCGCCCCACCCCACGACATGCTTCGATTCGCCATTGGCGGCGTAGTCGGACGCCCCCTCATGACATCACGCATGAAGGTCTTGGGCACCGCAGGCGGCAATGGACCACACAACTACTACTTCTACGGCTACATTGGCAACCTCCTCTACAGCTTCAAGTTCGACACCCACCGCACCATCAACAACGTCATCTTCACCGACCCAGTTCAAGGCAGCCCCCACATCAAGGTTGAAGGCATCCTGCAAGGCGACAATCTCCCCTCTGACGGCGTCACCACTTGGACATGGTTTCAGCGCGAGGACGCGCCGACTCGAAATGGGGGAGGTGATGTCACGCGCCTAATGGAGGGGCCTAGCCCCCATGCTAATGGGCCAGGCAAGGCCCAAACGAGGGTGCTAGGGCCAATGCGGACCCGTGGGTACTGTCACCGTGCCCTGTAGCGCCGCCGCTGTTGCCGCCCCGCTGTTTCCTTCCTTCAGAAGGAATTAGAAAACAAGGAATAGAGATAGGAATAAATTAGGAGATTAGAGTTTGGATTATTTAGAAAAGGGGGATCCAATCTATAAGGATATTCCCCGAAGTTGCTTGAGATACAAGTCCATTAGGGACTATAAATATAGGGGTATTGTACTCGTTGCAAATTAAGAAAGAAAAGAGCCTTTTGGCTTATCCCTCAGCTCTCAAGCTCTTGGCGCCTCTCTCCCTCTCCCAAACCCTAGCCGCCGCCTCTCCTTCTACATTGCCGACCACAGCCAGCCCCCACCACCATAGCCGCCGCCCTCTCCAAGGGGGCCAACCCCCACTGCGCATTACATAGTACATGGGCAGAATCAGAAGTAAAGAATTCTCTTCTACTCAAAGAGTTTGCCAATAACATAACAGCACAGCACAGCTGATCCTACATTAAATTCAGAATATTCACTCTTGGTTCTTTCAAGAATTACATGTACAGACGCCTTGACCTGCTACTGTTGGTTCACAGTACCAGGTAACACTTCTACTTCTAGTGAGTGTGATGCCATCACTTGTAGGGTATGATAGCAAGCAGCTGGAGCCTGGAGGTTTTCTTTTTAGGCCAAGCCAGCAGCTGGAATTTGGAAACACCAGGGAGCAAAATTGGCATCAAAGATGAATTTTGCTTCAGTGCTTACCTGCTGTTTGACCAGAAGATTATTAGTGGGCTTATAGTATCTAGTGTAGAAAATCTGGAAGTTTATGAATGAAAATTGAGGTGATGAATCTCACGTGCTGCACCAAATCACATGTTTAATAAAAAAAGATGGATGTACAGAAATTACACTGTTTTAGCCAGCAAATCAGTTAAAAACTGACAGGGGCACAAGGTCACAGACATTTAATAAAAGTCCCCTTAAAGTTCAGAGCTGTATGCATTTAATATAAGCAAATTCAGTAATAAAGGGCAACCTTGGATGGGGCAAAACGAAAATATCACACATAAAATAAGTAAAACACTATTCGGGGGCAGTTTCAATCATTCAGAAACTGAATTTTGTCAAATGGATGTGGCATGGTTCCAATAAAACATGGGAAAGAAAATATCTAATAGAACTGTTGGAAGTGAGAAGGGAATTAAAAGAAACCAGATAAGGGGAAAAGATGCCCCTGACGTAGCATTAAGAAGAATGCCAGGCTTTGAACACAGACTGGTGACGGGGTTTTCTTTGACCCCAGGACTTGAACGGTCTAACCAGTGTAACTCGCAAGATGTTGGCAGTCAAAAGAGAATTCAGCAGAGGTATAAATCACATATGCCATAAACAGAAAATGGAGCGCAGCATGTCTTCTATTCATCATTGCACATTAGAAATGCATCAAGTCATGAACAAGTTGTGGGTAACATAGAGAAAAGAGAAAATGTAGAGCAAAAGCTGGGTGGTGTCAAGACCTGGTAAGTTTTTTGAAAATGGATACTTTCTCCAGCTGCGATACAATTTAGGTTGCTGATTGTGATTGGCTCTCCATTGTTTGGTCCTGTGCATTGAGCCACACATGTAAAATTGGAACATTAACTCATGTTGATAAAACCAGCAGAACGTAATGAAAAAGGTCAAGTGTATATTAAACTACTACACTCACTTTGGCTCGCAGAACTTTCTGGCTTTCACTGAAAAATT